>CM061058.1:30223507-30419792 GCA_030762865.1 Paraleonurus japonicus | reverse complement strand
TAACGATTTACCAGCAATTTCAAGCGATATTAATATTATGTGTAGTGGATTGATGTACAATTTACCAACGGAATACCAACAAATATATTTAACAATGATTCATCGGCTGTGAATTTACTAACGAATTCTCAACGGAATTTCAACGGTTAATATATCATTTAGCAACGGATTGTCAATGAATATATTTACCAGCAGACACGGAATTTACTAGCGAATTCGACGGAATTTCGGCGTCAATCTACCAATTTACCAACAGATCTAATTTATTGACTATTTTACCAACGGATTTGTGGACGGAAAAATCATATAATGTCATTATTATTTTCCGCCGTAGACCATTTATTAATCGATCGGTTTGAAGTATTTATTAGTGACGGACCTCCAACTCCGTTGATATAATTAGCGGCACGAGCATTCCACCGATGGAAAAAATCATCGCTAATCCGTCACTAATCCGCTACGATAACACAAAATTTATTGATTACCGACGGATTTTTTCCGCTTGGTAAAACGCTGACTTTTTGTAGTGACCCTTCAACAGACGTGTCACAAAAATATGAGAAATAACTATTTTCATATCTTCAAGTTTATGTCGAAATATATTTTTAAGGGTCGTAAATTTTGGGGTTGGCAAAATAAGGATCGTAACTTTTCGGAGCTCACAAAATAAGGACCGCAACTTTTTGGGCTAACAAATTAAGGGACAATAAGTTTAAAAAGTGGCGAATTGAGGACAAATCTTCACAAATCAGGCTAATTGAACTGATTTTAGTTGAAATTTGGCCCAATTTGTCCTGAGCTTGGGCTGAAATTTGGGCCAAATTTGGGTTGATTCGGTGATTTGGTCTCAATTTGCTATTTCTAAAAGTTATGGTCCTTAAATTGCCATCTCGAAAAGTTAGGGTCCTTATTTTGCATCGATTTAGAGTATCGGTTTGAGTTTCGTGCTTGCCAACCTGAGCTAGGGCATCAAAATTATTGATCGTAAATCGCGGTTCGCATCGATTCCTTCCATGACATGCATCTTCTCAACAGAGATTTACATCTGCCAAGTCCGATGAGATATCCACCTTCTTTTTCTAAGTGATTGCTCTGGAACGTTTCCATCTGTGTATTTCATTAACACTTATGTATAAGCTTATACTTTTTTTTTTTTTTCGAACACGTATTTATTTTAAATTTCCCTCGATCATTTAACAAACTTGCCCATGACCATGGTAACTGCGAGGTATGTAAAGTTGTCATTAATTTAAGTCACCATAGATAAGATAATTATTTTATTTGGTGTATAATTATTTCTCTGACAAATATATAATATAAAAATGGTGCGAATAGTTCTTATCGGCGTGCCCATCTATAGAACTCACATGTTTACAGGTCCAAGATAATATTGATATATAATTTATTTGCAATTAACGTCTTTATTTTGCCCCCCATAAGACAAAAGAAATTATGTTTCTTTTAATTATATGGGAGAAAGAGAATAAAAGTTTTGAAATCAACAATTATTTATTTCTTTTTTATATGTTTCCTCTCCCTCTCCTATATATGCATAGGCATAAGCTGCATTTTCTCTAGATTTCTCCATTAATTAATTCTCTCTTCCTTTCTGCAAATATGTACGCTTTCAGCTATTACGTTCAATTAGGACGGTAGTAATCATGATATTTTTTCGATTATTGCTTTTCTTACTCTTCCGATTATCCTTTTAATATTTATAATTTCCTTGATTTAAAATACACTTTCACTCTTTCATCTCAATTAACGTTAAGCCTAGCTACTTAATTCATTTTGATTTCACATTAATTAGTTAGTGTATATTCTCCATTAATATAATACTTGTGCTTATGTAATAATTTTGATTTTTTTTTTTTTATATACACCAGAGGAGAAGGTGATCTGCTTAGAGGATACTATGGAAGGACTTGAGACTAATTTCAATATCCATAGTAAAGAAGTTCACCTTCACCTTATACTAAATTGTGTCTGTGTGAAATGTGTTGTTGTTGTACGTTGTTTAATAATAATTGGGGTTTCTATGTATAAACCTCAAAAATTTCAATAATATGTCTATTTTGTGATCTTCTTAAATTAACATTATTACGTGTTTGTTGAATTGTACTTTACATCGAGAGTCAGATTATGATTTTCACTGTTGGAAAATATATAGGGAAAATAAATTAATTAAATCTTTATCACAATCACAATTTTCTATTTGTGTTCTTCCTCTCGAGGGTTAATTTTAGGAAAAAAATTTGTTTTATTCTCTCAAAAATCAGAAGCATTGGGTATGAGACTCTACCCTAAAACAATTTAAATATTTTTTTCTTCTCGAGGGTTAATTGCAGAGAAATTTTTCATTTCACTTGTGGTGATATGCTTGAAAAATAGTCTCATAACTATCTTTTAAAATGATCTAGTCTAATAACTACTTGAATTGCTCAATTTAAGTCCATGGTTCCAGATCACCCAAAACGACGATGTTTCTCTAACGTGCCAGTCACATGCCATTTAAAATTGTGGCTTTCTAGCAAGGCTTGTGTTTTAGAACTGACATGGAAATATTTTATACACGACAATTAGATTAGATACACCTCATTATAAAATTTAAAAAGTAAAAAAACACATATATAGATAAATTAAAATACAAAACCACGGGATCTAGATACCACATGTTAAGGAGGAGCGCTACAAGATATGCTTGATACAGGTTCAACTTGAAGCACAACCTCTCTAAATTTTAACGACTATTGGACCGAAATCGTATTTAATTATGAAATTATGGGATAAAATTGAAAAATCTTAAATTTTTCGGACCTTTTGCGGAAAATTCAAATTTATGGGGCCAAAATGAATTTTAACTCTTTTGCCCATCACTTTCTTTAAAAAAACATATACGCACAAAAAATAAAAAAATTGCACCCCAAAATACTATAAAAGGAAAAAGAGTAAGAACATTGAATTTTTGTACCATAATTAGGGCACAGTATTCCTCGCGATATATATTGATCATTATCTTCTCTGATTCGCCAACCCATTACACAATTGTGCCTTTAAAACTGCTCATGAACAATGGAGTTATGATGGCAATAACGCTACATAAAAATATAACTGCAATTAGTTCATGGAGAAATTGATTGCGATTGTTCCCAAACTCCAGAAGCTTTTGCGTCATGCCCTCAGTTCCTCCTGCGTTGTCCCCTCGGTAAGAAAGTTTTTGTCGTTCCCGTTATCCCTCGGTAGAAATTAGAGATTTTGAATTAGGGTGAGAAATTGGATTTTAACAACAATTGAATTTATTTCTTTAGTAAAAATAATTTATTAAAAAGACAAATATGACCTTGAGTAAAAGTAATCTGACCGAAAAAAACTTGAGTTACGTACCAATTGGTCAATTATATACTGTACAAGGTTGCAATTTGGTAAAAAAAAAAAAATATATAGCAGGTTGCAAATTAAGAAATGTACTATAATAAGGTTGCATATTGTAGTTAACCCTATATTAATACCTTCATTTTATTTTTATTTTTTATTTTAATTGTAAAAAAATTATAACAGTCGAATACATGCACATCTTCACGATTTCACAAATCTGTCAATCACCATTCATGTTGGCAACAAATCGGCATTCTTTTTTAAACAAAAGAAAACATTTGGATGTAGCCCCTTCTCTAATTTCTTCATTAACTATCGATTTTATTATTAAATACTTTACTAGGTTAAAATCCACCATACGAAAAAATCCTTAGTCAAGGAAAATGTAAAAAAAAAAAATTATTATGAAGAAATTTATTTTTGGATGCCTTTGAGATGAAAGGATCTCAAAAAGTCAAGAATCCCAGTCCACCAATAATAATTCTAGTGAATATGTATGCTGTCGCATTGCCTTCTCTAAAAATATGAGAAATAACTAGTTTATGTTTGACCTTATTCACAATTGTAGCAATCCAGATTTTAATGGCTAGTTTGCTTTTACACGACGAGATTAATAACTGATTATCGGATTAGTTAGGATTATATATATATTTATATATATATATATATATATATATATATATATAGATATTATATCATTTCGTACATTTCAACATCATATGCAAGTATACTGTATGCATATCATCAAGATAAATGGTACATAATCATATATTTGTGTGATAATCTATTACTTTACGGGCGTATACACTTAATTTGTATGTCTTGTTGTAGTCGTGACTCTATTTTCTCTATAATTAATTTGCTATAAATTTATATTATTCTTACATGTATATATGATCATGAATTGGTTCTCGATTTATCATTCTTTTGGGACCAAAACTACAATATTCTTGGGACAAAAAATTTAGAAAAAAACTGCAGGACCAAAAGTGTCAAAAAGGATAATTTTGCGAGACCATCTTTTGGAATAAAAAATGAAAGTTACCACCCAATTAATATTATTCTAGTAGTATATATGACTAGGACTTGGCTCTTTATTTAAGGTACAACTTAACAACATAATAATGTAACGTATCAAAGAGTTGGGTGAAATATGTATAGATAATTAGAGCTGAGAAAAATAATTGATAAAGACAAAAAACACAAAAGCAGTTTATTAAAACATGTGAGGATTCACCTAGAACCCCCAATTATTATTGTTCCACCGACACAATAAAAAAAAACAACAACAAGAACAAAAATACCATAATTATACAATTCAACACACTTCAAACAAGAAGGTGGACTCCTTTAGGATATATTTTGTAATTGGGCAAAAGTCCTTCCATGACATCTTCGATTTATATCCACCTTCTTCTAGGGGTGATGTTTCAGGTAATGCGTTTCCATCTGCATATGTATAAAAATTAAGAAAACTCGTTAAAATATTACAAAAGAATATAATACATTGTTGCATAATAATTACTTCCTAATAAAGATGAATCAAATCAAAACTAGTTAGATGTGTAATGTCATCAATTAATAGCTCGGTGTTCTTTTTATTTTTAGTTTCAAGTTTTTGATTGATTATTTTTAAAGCTACTCCCTCCGCCCGAAGTTATCTTCATGTGTGAAGAGGCACGTTTATTAAGAAAACTTAAATTAGAGTAGGAGAGAGAATAAAGTGTAAAGGTATTAACCAGGGGCTTAGCCCACTGCCACCGGGTTCCTCACTTTAGTGGGAAAACTGGGTTCGATTCCCTTTGGGAACGAATTTGGAGTTGGAGGTATAAGGAGGCTTGGAGAATTTGGAATTGTAAGAAAATTTGGTGAACTACCTTCTAACCACCGACAACTAACATTTACCGATAAAAAAAGTGTAAGGGTATTTTGGGTGGTTGTAATGAGATAAAGTGTAGGAGAGAAAATAAAGTAGAATAAGTAAGAGTGACATTTTTAAATTTAAATGATATTATGAGGGTGTAGTTTATGGAGGGTATTCCATTTTAGGGGTGTGAAGTTAATTATGGGACGTTCGAAAAGGAAAGTGTGAAGTTAATTGCGGGATAGAGGGAGTATTATTTACCCAATATATAGGTTATTTTTAATGCTATTATTTCAAAGCGTCTCGTGTTTTTAAGTAGAACTCCTATAAACTCGGGTTCACGTGAACTCTCATTTTAGAGTGTCACCGAAGTGCCTCTATTTAACAAATAAAATATCACTAATTTGAAAATGCTTGATTTTATGTGTTAGTTTTTTTTTTTTTCGTAATCACTAAACAACAATATTTTTATACTAATCAACAACATTTTCGTGTACTAAACAATGACACTTCAAAATTACCTTTATACTAATCAACAACATTTTCTTGTACTAAACAATGACACTTCAAAAATACCCGTGAAATGATTCAATATTTTTTATTCCTATAAAAGTCTAAAGCTAGTGCAAGAGGCATGAAATCAATTCATTTATATTAATTCTCTATTACTCATTTTCCTCGCAGACTGGATTCTTCTTAATTCGACCCTTCGAGAAGTAAACCTATTGGGTCAATAATTTAATATTGTTGAACTGCCGCTTATAGCTGGATTTGAACCCATACATTTGACTTTAATGTAAAAGAATTTTATCTTATGATGAAAATCTTAGAACTTATAGATAGGTGTGTACGTAAATTGTAATAATCCCAAGGCATGCACCAAAAATAACGACGTTTGATAAAAATTGGACGTAAATTGAGCAATGATGAAACTTATGGAACTAAAATGAATATTTTTTACTATCTTGGGACAATTTACGAAAAATATTAAAGTTATGAGAAAAAGATATGTCTCAACTCATATATATATACAACATAATTTAATATGGTAGACTTACTAAATATTGAACCTCCCCATGTATGAGCTACTTTTTTTCCTGAACACGTATTTATTTTAAATTTCCTCGATCGTTTAAGTTAGACTGGAAAATATGTCCGTGATTCATGTTGCAAAACATTAAAAATCGTGTATCAAATTGCAAATAAAAAATTATATTGTAATTGATAAACAAAAAAGTCAGTTAATCAGGGAATTTATTTGCAATGCTATTAATTTTAGCCACAATAGCTAAGATAATTATTTTATTTGGTGTTAATTATTTCTCTATAAATATATGATATACAATTAATGGAGCGAATCATGCTGATCAGCGTGCCCATTTATAAAACTCACATGCTTTCTCAACCACTCAATGAATCACTTTTATTTAATTAATATAGCACATGTTTACAGGTCCAAGATAATATTGATATATAATTTATTTGCAATTAACGTCTTTATTTCCCTCAAAGAAATTATATTTTTTGTATTGTGGTTGTGACTTGATTTTTTAATTATTTGACTGAATTCAAATTATTCTAACAATGTATATGATCATGTATAATTAATTTTATGGGAGAAAGAGAGTAAAAATTTTATGTATGACCACGTTCTTTGTGCATGGACACATAAAAATTGGGTTAATTGCACATTTGGTCCTGTAGAAATTTTCGGTTTCACAGCTTGATCCCTATGTTGGTAAATAGTACTTTTATATGCATATTTGGTACTAACCGTTGACTAAGTTAACGGATTCCGTTAAGTGCTGAAATTGTGGGACTAAAGTGCAAACTCGCTGGACAAAAAGTGCTAATTTGCGGGACTTAAAAGTGCAAACTACAATGGCACGTGTTATTTACGCGCTCAAAATCCATTAAATATTGACGGAATATTAGTATAGGATCAAATATGCATGAAAAAGTACCATTTTGAAATTAGAAAATTCTTACGGGACGAAATGTGCAATTATCCCTATAAAAATTAGGGAAAAAATATTTTTTTTTCCGATTAACTTTACGAATTTTGAGTTTTTGTCCTATTGACTTTTAAATTTAGAATACAGGTTGTAATTTTATAATTATAACCAACGTATGGGTCATTTTTGCTTATATGTAAATTGAATTAATATATCATCATATAATTTTTTTACATAGCCACGCCTATCAGGCATCAACTGTATACTACACTTAAAAACATTTCAAATTAATTACAATATTATAATGGCCTGCATGTTATATTAACATAATATATATTTACTTCATTGGAATAGATGAAAGATATTTGTGATAAAAGATTTGTTTTAGCTCATATATATATATATATATATATATATATATATATATATATATATATAATTATGTTAACTCAGAATCGAGATATTTGGGATAAGAGATGAGGTAGACTTTTTTCTTTGATTGGTAAATGTTAGTTTTGTTAGTTCACCAATCACCCACACACTTCATGATAAAAATTAATATTTATTAAATATAATTTATGCACCCAATAATATATTTTTAGATGAATAATTATACATTACTAAATAAAATAAAAATCTTGGTGGCCGCGTATTAAATTGCCCGATTATTCAATTGAAAGAGTCTAAGATCTGACGACTCGCGTGGTTTATAAATTAAGTGAGATATTTTTGTAAAAAATTAATTGAGATGTATATTCTCGGTTTTTATATACATCTGTCAATTCCGACTTAATTAAATATGTATTTTTGAATTATATAAATAAATTAAAATCAACAATTTTTTTTTCTTTTTCAAATTAAATTTGAAAGTCAACAGATATGTTTCCTCTCCCTCTCCTATATATGCTTAGGCATAAGCTGCATTTTTCTCTCATCTAAAATATATACTATTTCTCTTGATTTCTCCATTAATTAATTCTCTATTCCTTTCTGCAAATATGTTCGCTTTCGGCTTTTACATTCACGGAGTGCCTCCAATGAAGTAATCATATTTTTTTACATAGGATTAAGTTAGACTTGAAAAAAATCTGTTTTTCGACTTGCAAAACATTAAAAATTGTGTATCAAATTACAAATAAAAAAATTATATTGTAATTGATAAAAAAAAAAATCAGTTTACCAGCGGAACTTATTTGCAATGTCATTAATTAATTTTAGTTACCATAGATAAGATAATTATTTTATTTGGTGTATAATTATTTCTCTAACAAATATATAATATACAATGGTGAAAATAATGCTGATCAGCCTGCCCATCTATAAAACTCACATGCTTTCTCAACCAACGAATCACTTTTATTTAATTAATAGAACACATGTTTACAGGTCCAAGAAAATAATTGATTTAATATTTATAATTTAATTACAATATTATGTTCGATTGGAGGATTAAACATATACTTCCTCCGCCCCATAAACATAGACTTACAGGTATTTCCACACAGATTAAGAAATGGAAGTTATTTATAACATTAAATTTCTGTTTTATTTTACATTTTTACCCTTTTGATTTCAATAAATAGTTAATACATGCTTTTAATATCTACTCTTATATTGATTTGGAGAATAACTAGATAGAGTAATAATTAGGGGCATTGGTGGAAATGAAATAGTAATGATAGATTAAATATAGAATCCAACCTGTGGGTCACAAAAATAGAAAGTGCCCAGTTTGCAACTCAGTGCAAGAGACAGCTCAACAGCTCTTCAGTTTCCATCTGGTATGCTTGCTTTAACTGGGTGAATTCCTTTGCTGTAATTTCAAACAATATTGGCGACCACTTGGCCCTGCCATCGGGTCATGGGTATGTGTTATTTGGAGAATTTGGTGGGATAGAAACGAGCTTATTTTTGAAAAGTAGATGGGAGGAAATATTTGCGGATATTAAAATTAGGCTGTGGAGTTGGGTGATGAATATCTATCCGAGTCTTTGTAATTATGTTCTAAATGATTGGTTGAGTGATCCGAGAACTATCTTAGAGAACTTGTAGGTTTTTTTAAATATTGTTTAATGAATATTTTTTCCGATCAAAAAAAAAAAATAGAAAATAGAAAGTAAGTCTATTTTACTTGGGTGAGAAGTATATATTATAAGATAAAGTCTACTTGTATATTAATGATCGGCACGTTGCTGCCATTTAATTTCAAGTGTTAAAATTTTAAATTAAGATATATTATCTTGGAAGAATCAAGATCTAGAGACTTAATTGCGTGGTTGAGAAAATAAGTGAGAAAAATAAGAAAAATATTGATGTCGCACCACGTTCTTTGTGCATGGACATATAAAAATTAGGGAATTTTTTTTTTTTTCGTGTAACTTTACAATTTTTGAGTTTTTGTCCTATTGACTTCTAAATTTAAAATACAGGTTGTAATTTTATAATTATAACCAACATTTGGGTCATTATAGCTTATATGTAAATTGAATTAATATATCATCATATAAATTTTTTTACTTAGCCACGCCTATCAGGCATCAACTGTATACTACACTTAAAACAATATTATCATGGCCTGCATGTTATATTAATTTAAAGGAGTTGCGTGGTGATTTTTATACTTGAGCCACCACATAATATATATTTATATTTGTCAGAGAAATAATGATACAATATTGTCTCTTACTTAGATCATGGACAAAAGAGAAAAAGAGAAGGCCAGGCGACCTATTAACTTTATTGAAATATGATTCACGCGCGTACCTTGATAAAATTGAAATTCCTAGCTAGCACGTGTGAGAAACGGATTGAAAACCGAACAAAAAATGGGCCAAAATCGAAGAATATGGGCTGAAAATGGAGCTGCTCGACCCCGGACCCTTTTGATCGAGCACTTGTTCTCGCTCGAGCAGGATGGTTTTTCCATAGATCCTAAAAACAATGGGTGCTGCTCGACCGAGGCCTTTGGTCGAGCAAGGCTTCTTGGTCGAGCGCCTTCATGAACAAAAACATTACACGCTTTATGTGTTGTGAGTGCCTTTGCTCGGTAGAGCAGCTCTAAAATCTTAAAATCTGCGTTTGCTGCCCTAGGGACACCAACAATTACTTTGGATTATTTTGACCTTGCCTTTCATTTACACATTATAATAGTTTAGAATACACGAGTCAGATTTTTACATAGCAAGTGACTCGGCCAAACCAATCCGACTCGGCCGAGTCACATACCATGATGCCCGAGTTGCCGGGGAGCATTGCAACCGACTCGGCCAAACCAAACCGACTCGGCCGAGTCACTCCTTCTTGTGCCCGAGTCACTTGAAATGAGTTGGCATTTTTGCGGGTTTTTGTGTATTTTGGGCGAAATTTAGGCGTTAAGGGGCAAATTAGCAAATTAAGATCTCCCACGTACTACCCACTATATATACTTCCTCTTCTCAGCCTTTAAGGGGATCCCACACACTTAGAACATTTCCTTAGGTATTCTTTACACACACACGGTAACACATAGTAGTAGGTGTTCTTACTTCTCTTTCAATTTCTTGCAAAGTAGAAGATAGTTTACATACAATCAAGTGTAATACACATTTACAAGGTGACTTCCATCCTTATTTCATGTATCTATTGGTTTATTTCCTTCTAATCACGTTTTTCCCTAATTTGATGTTGATGGGTTTATTGCATTTAACTATGATTAGCTAAACTCTTATGTGCTTGGGTGTATTGACCCTTAGATGAGTTGATTTTGGTGATTTTATGATTGGGTGTTCATTTGTTGAGGTGATTACTTGTCTTAATGATGCTTTGTATGATTGAATTGCTTGGGTGAGCTTTGATCTTGTGTTTATTGATTTAATTTTCTCAAGGATACTTGATTTATTGAATTGATGCATAGGTGTTAGGTTTGCTTTTGTGATTGAAGTTAATATTTGATTAACTCAAGGATACTTGGTTCATTAACCTAAACCTCATTAGGGCACATTGATTACTTGTTGAATTGCTTGTAATTAGTGAGGGGTGAGAGTGTTGTCTCTCACATTCCTATATGCTTGATTGATCATTTAAAACCTAAGCTTACCAAATACGGTTTTATTTGAATTATTTATTGGTTATCCCTATTATCCCTCTTTGAATGAACACTTGATTGAATTTGATCCGAAATTGACAAGTCTTTGGTTATTTGCCCCGAGCACTACTCTCTCCCACTTGGTATTTCGTTGTTAATTGTTTTGTTTAATTTTTGTTGAATTTGAGTTTTTATTTGGTGTTTAATATCGCAAACTTGACTAGCCTCTATAATTCTAGAAAACGTACAATTTCATGGCTTCATTTCACCTCTAGTCCTTTGGGTTCTATAATTTGGTCTTAAAACTTCTTATCACTACGAATTACACGATCACGGTACATATGATCATGACCTAGTTTTCTATTTAAGAAAGAGCTTAACAACGTACTATTAAAGTGTCGGTTGAAAATATGTATAGATAATTAGAGCTGAGAAAAAAATTAATAAAGAAGAAAAACACAAAACAAAAAATTATTAAAACATGTGAGGATTCTCGTAGAACCCCCAATTATTATTGTTCCACCGACACGACAACAATAACAAATACCATAATTATGCAATTCAACACATTTCAAACAAGAAGGTGGACTTCTTTAGGATATATGTTGTAATTGGGCCAAAGTCCGTCCATGACATCTTCTCTGGGATATCCACCTTCCTCTCTAAGTGATGTTTCAGGTACGTTTCCATCTACATTTGTATAGGAACAAATTAAAAAAACTTGTTAAAATATTACAAAAGCGCGCGTACACAAAGTAACAAATTTAAAAACTTTTAGTATCAACCATGCATGACCAACATACATGTGTCCCTATAAATTTTATGCTGGGGTAAAAAGAGATAAATAAACGATTTCTTTAAGTAACTAGTTGTATAAGAATATAAATAATTGTTGCATATTAATTACTTCCAATAGAGATGAATCAAATCAAAACTAGTTAGATGTAATGTCATTAATTAACATGAAAGAGCAAAAATGTTTCAAACAAATTAAATCGGGGAATGGAAGAGCAAAAAAAGCACTAAGCCAATATATCTATATATATTTACTTCATTGGTAGAAATGGCCAAGTAGTTGGGAAAAAGCCAAAAGTAAACATGCTTAATTCTATGGGAGAAAGAGAATAAGATAAGAAATATAGAGAAAGAGATATTTTAGAGTGGTGTAAGAGTGAAGTGAAAGGTAATGGAAGCTTATATATATAGGTGGGGAAAGCTAGCTTACATGCTTCATTCTTTTTATTTTATTTTAGTCAGCATAGGAAATTAAGATAATTATTTTATTTGATGTATAGTATAATTATAATTATTTCTCTAACGAATATATATTATATGGTGGTGAAAATAATGCCAACAAATCTTCTGATTAACGTGCCAAAGTATAAAAATCAAGTCATCACTTTAATTAATATAACATGCAGGCCTTACTATTCCAATATAATTTATTTAATAGTTATAGAAAGCGATGTGAAAACCCACAAATATGTGCAATAAGTTGTAAAGGTATTCCACTAGTAATACACCTAGCTAATTCATGATGTGTATATTTATTACTCCCCCATCCCACAAAGGTATGTCTATAGTTATTTTCACACAGATTAAGAAATGAAAGTTATTATGGTTAATACATTAAATTTTTGTATTATTTTCCAATTTTGCTCTTATGTAAGTACCTAGATATTGGTTTGGAAAAAAACAAGATTTATTAAATATGGGTAAAGATGTAAATGAAAAATAAATGACACATTAAACATAATAACTGACCTATCTTTATGGGACATATGAAAATAGAACATAAGCCTATCTTTGTGACAATTTTCTTCAACTTATATTAGTATTTGTTTTCCAGTGGTAATATTTGAATTAAATCACGTGTTAACTCTTATCTTAAAAATGTAAATTATTTTATTTAGTCTGCTGAGAAGGCTCTTGGTGTTGTGAAATCCATGGTGGGTCAGTTTCCTTACAAACGTCAGGCTTCTCCAAGGTGAGATATATATATATATATATATATATATATTAGAGTAATTAATTAATTCATTCTAAGGATAATTACTAAACTACCACTTTAGCTGCTTGGATTTGTATTTGACCTAGAATGACTATAGTATGTATGTATGTATTTGGTGTTTAGATTTATACTGCAGCAGGAGGCAGGAAATAAGAGGGTAAGATTACCTGCAGAAGAAGGTTCTAGAATGTTGTATCGAATACCATCCACCCGCCACCCTTAGATTAAGAAGGTTCTAGAGGACAGGACAGGAATTTCTGTAACTTGGGGTCGAGCTGCTGCTAATTTGAAAAACTGCATGAGGCGGCCATCGACCTCTACCGGAAGCAATTAAACAAGTCTCTGAAGAATCGTGTTGGTCAAGATATGTTCGATCACACTTTGGGTTTACGATACGTGCAGGCGTATGCTAACGGATCGGACGCTATAGCTATGATGAATTGAAGTGCAGTTTTGTAACACAATTGTACATAAATCTCTGATCAAGGGCGGGTAATCAATGTTGTATGTTGTCTTTGTTAGTTTTAATGAGAGATTATTTTGAAGGCCATTTGAAGAATCATATATATGTTGATAAAAATCAATTCAATTGATTATTAAGTTGCTGAGACCTTTTGGCTATCTTGAATTAAGAAGAAGAAAGATTTTTTTTTAGAGAGCAATTTCTTTGGTTGGATTTTTGCTAAAAGAGGTTACTTTTAATTAGGTGATGTATATATTACCTTGTCTGTTAATTTCACTTTTATAGTGTTTTTCTGATTTTGTTTATTTCTATATAAGATAATGTCTTGAGCTAATTTCTCTGGTGCTTGAATCTTGCAATTATTGGATGGTTTAAATAATAGTATAAGCTTTTGTCAAAAATAAAATAAAATTATATAAGCTAATTTTTCAAGTTTATTGTTGATCGGAGTTTCATTGAATTGTTTGTAGCAGTGTTTTTATAACTGGATTGGATTATTATGTTTATTTTTTATGTTAGATTAAAATATAAAATAAATATGTATTTATAAAATTATCAATTTTAACATAAACACAATAAAATCATAGAAAAAATGGAATAAAAATAATATTAGAATTAGAAAATAGAATAGAAATAAGCATTAATAACACAAAAAAAAGGACGTTACAGCTTTATAGATTCTGCATGTTTTTTAACGGAAAAATATAGGATATCATTGATCAAATGGTAGGCTCTCACCTTATATCTTTTAGTAATTAGATTCTGCACATTATAAACTAGAATTATAAATAGTAAATAGAAATAAAACTAGTAAATAAATTAAAAAAATTGATTTGAATTGGTTGTTAATTTCATGTTCTAGCCGATTTTTCCCACTTCAACGTAAAAAACGTTTATTTTTTTATTTTTAGGTTGAGGGAGGGGTATTTGAACTGAATTTCTGGCCGGTTCCTTGTTGAAAAATCCGTTCGAATCTGTAATTATTGGTTTCTACGCTTAGTTGCTGTTATAGTTACAAATTTCGTGGCATAATTACAACTTAATATAAATGTTGGTTCCAAAATGAGTTAAACAAGTGTGGGGAGGGGGATACACCTATATACAATTTTTTTCCCTTGTGACAACTTCCATGTGTTTCAGTTAGTTAGGTGGCTTGAAAAGGTAACCCGAGGACCAAGTTATATACACCCCCAAAATTGAGTAGTCCACCGTTCAGTTCGGTTCACCACCTTTTAGTTCATTTCACCATCCCACGAATTTCCCAAACTGCCCTCGCCCTATTCAATTGCTTCTTCCACTTTTTAATCACACACCTCACCGTCCCACCACCACCGCTGCCGTTGTCATTTACGTTAAATGCTGGAGATTTATAGGGCAATTTTCCTCTTCCTGGACTTGAGGATGCTGATCCTTTCCAGCCTCTTTGAGTTACAGGACCATTTGTGAAATTATCTCTAAATTATATAACCATTTTGATATATTTTTTTAATCAACAAAAAGATTTTTATTACTCAGAGAAGTATAATGCATTCTCCCAAAATTGCAAAGGAGTCAAAAAACAACAGACAACATGTAACAAGCGCCTCCTATATTATGCAATACACATGCGGGGGTTGTGACATTCCAAATGACTAATGAGAAGAGTTATTTTGATAGAAAAACACTATGACTTGGCTCTAATTTCCTCAAACGTATTCTTTAATTTGGTTAGTCCTTGTGCGTTCAAATAGTTTGCAATTTCAACCTCTCCACATGAACCAAATTTGGCAGGTCCAAATGCACTCTTAAGATATAATATACATATACATATTGGTATGAATATGTTTTAGGGAAAAATGGTTTTCTAATCCTCTAAATTTCACCTGTTACGCTTTTCGTCCTGTTGTCTTTGAATTTTTGATTTATGTCTTCTAACATTAATTTTTCGACAATTTTATCCGTTGAAGTTATACCGATTAGTGTGAAAATTGCATTATTATTGTGTCTTTAATATCCTTATTTTGATATAATTTTCATATTTATTTCACTCATAATTAATTAACCAATTACACTTGAGAGATGATGTGGTTTTGGTTTATATATATGTGCAAGAATCACCAACATGTAGAGTATTTTTTTACCTTCATATTTATTAGATCAAGTGAAGGATTACACCGTTGGAAAGAAGGCTGAGAGACGGTCGCACAACAAGAAGAATCGGCTCAATCGGAAGTCGAATGCTCAAGATATGGAGGAGCAAAGTTCTAGAGAGAAAAGTAAGAAACCAACTCGACCGAGACACTTCCTCAACTCGGGCTGAGAAATTCAACTCGAGCCGAGTTGATGGGGAAAAAATGGGCAGAATCTTCAGGGCACTCAACTCAAGCCGAATTGGGCCACAGTGCGTGAATTTTACTGATTTTTGTCACATTTTAAGGGCTTTTTTTGCAATTTTCACAAATTTTAACCTAAGCCCCACTATATAAACCCCTCCATTTCAGATTTCCCAACATGACCCACTCCAATACACTCTCTTAGATGGGATTAAACACACACATTAGCATATGTTCTTACTATCTATTTCTATTGGTTTATTTTCATTTAATCATGTCTCCAACTCCTTTGATTTTCACGGTTTATTAATTAATTTATGATTGGCTAAATCTTATAGTGTTTGGGTGTGATGACCCTTAAATGATCTTGATTATGGTTTTAAATTATGAGGTTGATTGATTATTCTCTTGTGCTTTGTATGGTTTAATCACTAGATTATGTCTTGATCCTTTGTTTGATGAATTGATTATCACAAATATATTTGAGTAATTGGATAGTTGGCTTAGGTGTTAGATTTTAATTGTGTGATTGAAGTTAATATTGGGGTAACACAAGAATACTTGGTTAATTGCATTAGAACCCATATTTGAGAACATTGATTGCTTAATTGATTTTTGTGTATTCAAGAGACAAAGATGGAGGTTGTGGACAGGGCTTATTGTAGTCGGTTCTCTGCTCATGGAGAAAATCATGTTCCGAGATGGATGCATGTTTGGAAATTGCGAGGCACCTTTGGAGATCGATAAGAAAGGTAAATGAGTCGAGCCGAATCGAACGCATTATTGTTCAAGCTTGTTTGAAATTTTATCGAGCTTTGATATTCATGTTTGAGCTTGTTTGATATTTAATCGAGTCGAGCTCGAACGAGCTTTAATCGAGCCGAACACCAATCGAGCTTGAGCTCGAGCCGAGCTTTAGATTACACTGAACATAAATTTATGTTCAAGCTTGTTTGATATCTAGTCGAACCGAGCTTGAACCGAGCTTTTACCGAATAATCTCGAATCGAGCATCGAATAGCTTGGTTTGATTTTCAGCCTTAGAGATCGAGGAGGAAGATGGGGAGCAGACCAAATCAAATGTTCCATTGTCAATGTTTATTTGCCCTTTTTCGGAATCAAAGGTATGCCATTTTAAATTCTTGGAAGGAGTTTTTGGATCTTACGGGGATTCTATCTTGTCTTTGTGTGGGTGATTTTAATCTTGTGAGACACCCTGCGAGAGGAGAGGTAGAGGTATGGATACCCCTTGGTCGGAGTGTAATAATTTTGAGGATTTTATTTCGTATTGCAGGTGAAGGATTTGAATCTATCAGGGAGAAAATATACTTGGTATAGAGAAGATGGGTTGGCAATGACTAGAATTGAAAGGGTCTTGATTAATGAAGTGGGGTTGTCTAAGTGGAGTGGTGTGGCGTTATGGGCGCTCCCTAGATCAATATCTGACCATTGTGCGCTTGTGTTGAGAAATCAAAATAAATTGGGGGCCTAAACCGTTTAAGTTTAACAATGGGTGGTTATTGAATCAAGAGTTCTCTATATTTGTCGAAAGTAAGTGGATGAGCTATTCTGTAAGTGGAAAAGAGGGTTTCAAAATCAAGGAGAAACTTAAAAAGCGGCTTAAAGGAGATCTCGAGAGAATGGGGAAGGAAGTTTGATTGTGAGTACAAAAGAAGGGAAGAGGAAGCGAAGAAAAGAATAGAGTTTTTGGATTGTAAAGCGAAACAACGTGGTTATCTTCGGAAGAAATCCAAGAAAGAAGACAATGTTTTGTTCGGGTTAAAGAAGTAAAATCCGTGAGAAGTACTCTTGATGGTATTTGGAGTAGTTAATATTTATATTTGATGTAGATTGAATTCTAGTTTTAATGAAGAAGGAAACTAGGGAATTAATGTTTGAGGAAATGTTTTCTAGTTGATTGGGCAAAAGGAATAGGAGGAGAAGAATTAGTTATAAGAAGTTGAATTCTTATTTCTTGTTACAACATTACAAGGCATGGACCTCATATATATAGGTGTATGATGTTGGTCTATAGTATTCTAGAGTATTCTAGGTACTTTACTTTCTAACTTTCTCTAGAATAATCTATAATCTTACTTTCTTAACTACAACATTCTAGAATGTCCTTTTTATTTCTAGTTGCATTTAATATATTCTAAGACAAGATCTATCTATAAATTTCTTATGCTAATCCGGATTATTCTAGAAATTTTCACCATCTTCTAATACTCCTCCTTGGTGCATATTTACTGTGACTCCAATTTTTCTCGTAGTGTCTCGAACTTTCAACGAGGTAGCGCTTTTGTAAAAATATTTGCTAGTTGATCTTCATCTTGCAATACTCCAACTCGATTTCGTTATTTGCTTCGCCTCACGTATGAAGTGATATTTGATCTTGATGTGCTTGGTTACTCATAGAACACGGGATTTTCGCCATTGCTATTCTTTGACTTACCGTCGCGGTAGATTTTTGTGGCGTTGTATTGTGGCTCTCCCATATCTTCAAGTATATATTTCAACCACTTTGCATGACTTGTAGTCATTCTTTCTTTGCTATATACTCTGCCTCGGTGATGATTGCGCAAGTTGCTTCTTGTTTAGATGCCCAAGAAAATATTCCCTGAACCCATTGTGAATGCAAAGCCGATGTGCTTTTCATGTCATTAAGCGAACACCTGCCCAATCACATCGGTATAGCCAATTAACTTTGAGTCGGTGTTGATTCATACCAGATCTTTGAAGTTCTTAGTTCCTTGAAGATATCGAAGTACTCGCTTTGCCGCTCCGTAGTGAATTTGACTTGGATTACGCATAAACCTTGATAGAAAGCTTGTTGCATACATTATGTCGAAGTCGCGTGGTGTGAGATAGAGCAGACTTAGATAAGGCTTCGAAATGTCGAGATGTTTGCCTTTGGTGAGCCATCTTCCTTTTGCAATTCTTTAGAGTGTCAAGTGGAGTGGCTACAATCTTGCACCCATCCATCTTGAACCTTTTTAGTAAGCTCTCGGTATATTTCTTTTGTGAGATAAATATACCATTTTCTATTTGATTTATCTCAATACCGAGAAAATAGTGCATCAAGCCCAAATCGGTCATCTCGAACGTCTCCATATTATCTTCTTTAAACTCCTTGATCATTGTCTCATTGTTTCCTGTAACTATAAGATCATCAACATATAGAGAGACAATGAGTGTGTCCTTCGTACCTTGGGTCTTGATGTATAGTGTATGCTCACATAGGCTCCTCCCTGAATCCATACTTTGTGAAGTAGTCATCGATTCTACTATACCAGGCTCGTGGGGCTTATTTTAGGCCATAGAGTGTTTTCTTTAACACGAGAACTTTATCTTCCTGCCCTTGTATCTCGAACCCTTGAGGTTGTTCCACGTAGATCTCATTTTCAAGATATCCGTTAAGGAATCTTGATTTCACATCAAGTGGTAGATCTTCCATCTTCTTTGTGCAGCTAGCGCAATAAGTGCTCGGATGGTATCGAGTCGCGCCACCGGAGCGAATGTCTCGTCGTAGTCAATTCCTTGTTTTTGCGAGTATCCTTTAGCTACCGGTCTTGCCTTGTGTTTACGAATTGAGCCATCTGGTTTGAGCTTTGTCTTGTACACCCACTTAACTCCGATGACTTCTTTATTGCTTGGTAGATCCACCAACTCCCATGTTTCATTTTCTCGATCATCTTAATTTCTTCTTCCATAGCTTTTACCCACTCTTTTTCTTTAATGGCAACTTCAAAGCTCACGGGCTCCAAGGTCACAAAGTTGCGTCTCGTAAATGTCTACTGAGTTGTCTAATCTTTCTTGGTGGTGATTGAACGTCTTGTAATCCTTGACTTCTTTTTCTCGTGGTTCGGTAGGACGCCATAGTTGTGGTAGCATGATATCTTGTCTTTCAATTTTTTCTTCCTCCCGATTCCATGTTGCATTCTCATCAAATTCGACATCTCGGTGATGATGAGCTTCTTATTTTTAAGACTATAGATTCTATAGCCTTTAGGCGAGAGTTGTAGCCAAGACAAATACCTTTCTCCATCTTTTCCTCTAGTTTGTGTCTCTTCTCTTTTGGGATGTGCATGTAGCGAGATGCTCCCAAAGATCTTGAGATCTTGGTGGTACTTTCGTCCACTCCAAGCTTGATTGGTGTTTTGTTTTGAATCGCCTTTGTTGGACAAGCTGTTTAGTAGATAGATTGCAGGTGTATCACTACATTACGGCCATCTTCATCAACATCCTGTTCTTCCTTTTTGATACGCCATTTTGTTACGGAGCGTAGCCGACTATTAGTTGATGATTGACTCCTTCCTCGTCATAGAATTTGTTGAATGTATTAGAAGTGTACTCCGTTCCTCTATCGCTTCATAGGACTTTGATTCGACGACCGCTTTGGTTCTCCACCAAATTCTTGAATTTCTTAAATATATTGAAGACCTCCGATCTTTCTTTCATGAAGTACACCCACGTCATTCTTGTATAGTCATCAATGAAAAGGATGAAGTACTGTTCTTCTCAAATGTTGGTGTCCTCATTGGGCCACAAACATCTGTATGGACCAGCTCCAAAATTTGCTTGGCTCTCCATGTTTGTCCTGAAGGGAATGGCTTTCGGTGTTGCTTTCCTTTCATGTATCTCTCATGAGATATAAATCGTTTGCTTACATAGCTGGAAGATCCTTCATCATATTCTTACGGTGGAGAATCTTTAATCCGTGAAAGTTGAAATGCCCGAACCTCTGTGCCATAGCCAGGATTGATCTTCGTGGGCTTTTAGTGCTTTGCCTCGACATAATGCCAACGGATAGGAAAGTTTCTTTGTTCTGCATTTTTACTATAGCAATTTACGAACGTTTATTTCTATTGTCATATATTGTGCACGAGTCTCCTTTAGATAGTAGAGAATATCCTCTCTCCATCATCCGACCCACGCTTAGAAGATTCGTGTCAAGCTTTGGAACCAGCAGTACATCGTGGATGAGTCGCGTACCTTTCTTGGTATTGACGGCAATCGTGCCCTTTCCTTCGACGCCTACTAGATCTCCATCCCCGAGCTTCACTTGGGATTTTATTGTTCTGTCGATGTTTTGGAATATTCTTTCATCTCCTGTCATATGGTTACTGCAGCCGCTATCCAAGAACCAAGTATCGTTCTTTACTTCGGATGCGGTATGGCACGCATAGAACAGATTGTTTCTACTTTCCTCCTCGGTGTAATTAGCTTGATGCTTGTGTTTGGTGCGACAATCTTTCTCCGGATGACCAAATTTTTCACAACTTTTACATTGTGGTTTATCTCGATTCCAACAATCTTTTTCAAGATGGTTGGTCTTCTTACAAATTCCGCATGGTGGGTATTTGTCTTTTCTTTGATAATTATTACCACCTTGATTTTTGATTTAATATTTTCTCCAAATTTTCTCCCACCATTTCTAGAATTTTGAGACCGTATATTCATTTTAGATTGAAATGCGCTTTCTACATATTTATCTTCACGCATACTCAATCTTTTCTCATAAGCTTCAAGTGAGCCTATTTATTCCGTCACAGACAATTTGTCTATGTCTTTAGTCTCTTACGCCGTAGTGACGATTGGATCATATTTACTGGAAGAGTAAGAGTAATTAGTATCTTTTCTACTATTCTCTTCTCGAGAATATTTTCTCCATATGCTTTCATTTGATTAATTACTTCTCTTCGTCGAGTGTAGTAATCTTTTACGGTCTCAGAATTCTTTCATCTTCAAATTCTCCAAATCTCTTCTTAGCGTTTGGAGTTTGAGGTTGCGTACCTTATCACTTCCTTGATATTCCTCCTTCAAAGAATCCCAAGCTTCTTTTGACGACGTAGCTCCACTAATCCTTAGAAATAGAGACTCCGCCATCGCCATTTGCGTACGTAGAGAGCCAAACCGTCCTTCTCCATATTTTTCTCCAGTTTTCTTTCTCTATTGTAGACAAAGAAGATGTGTCTTCAGAATGGTGTATCCCTTCTCGACGATTTTCCATAGACCTTGGGACATAAAATATGTCTTCATTTTAATGCCCCAATAGTTGTAGTTTTCTCCCGAGAAAGTTGGGATAGGAATTTGAGAGTTGTTTGATAGGGACATTTTCGTAGGCTTAGAAAACAAGAAATTATTGGGTATGATATTTGATGATAGTGCGGAAGCTAATTCATGCCAGTTAAAATCTAACGGTGCTCGATACCACCGATGGTATTTGGAGTAGTTAATATTTATATTTGATGTAGATTGAATTCTAGTTTTAATGAAGAAAGAAAATAAGGAATTAATGTTGGAGGAAATGTTTTCTAGTTGATTGGGTAAAAGGAATAGGAGGAGAAGAATTACTTATAAGAAGTTGAATTCTTATTTCTTGTTACAACATTACAAGGCATGGGCCTCATCATATATATAGGTGTATGATGTTGGTCTATAGTATTCTAGAGTATTCTAGGTACTTATTTTCTTGGACCAGTCCATACAGAGCTCTGCTCACGGCTTTAAGTGGGGCCCCGCTAGTGGGCGGTGGGATTGGTCCCCAGATTAGTCGGTCCTTGGGCCGGATACCGAGTTAGCAAAAAAAAAAGGTACTTTATTTTCTAACTTTCTCTAGAATAATCTATAATCTTACTTTCTTAACTACAACATTTTAGAATGTCCTTTTTATTTCTAGTTGCATTTAATATATTCTAAGACAAGATCTATCTATAAATTTCTTATGCTAATCCGGATTATTCTAGAAATTTGCACCATCTTCTAATAACTCTCCTGCACCAACAGCCAAAGCAAATTGGATCAAGAATGGGGATGAAATCTCAAAGTTTTTTCACGCCGTGGTTAATCAAAGACGAGAGGGTTAACGAGATTAATGGATTGCATTTTGGTGGGGAGTGGGTTCGGGCGTTGATGAGACAAAAATGGCGGCTAAGGATTTTTCCAAAAATCCTTTGCAGCAACAGTTGGAATAATCGCCCCAAGATCGGATCTGTGGAGTTCAAAAAGGTGTCGGGCGAGGATAATGAATTCTTGACAAAAAGCTTTTGAAGAGGAGATTAAGAAAGTTATTTGGTAAGCCTAGGCAATATATGATCAATTAAGCACTTAAGATTGTTAGAGACAACACTCTAACCCCCTCGCTAATTACTAGCAATTAATGTACTCAAATGTAGATTCTAATGAAATTAAACAAGTATCCTGCGTTAATCCAATATTGATATCAATCACACAATTAAAATCTAACACCCTAGCCAATAATTTAATTACCCAAATATCTATGTGATAATTAATTCATCAAACAAGGGTTCAAGAAATAACCAAGCAATTAATTCATGCAAAGCACAAGTGAGTAATCAATCAACCCCAAAATTGAAACACCCAATCATATTAACACCATAATCAACTCATCTAAGGGTCATTACACCCAAACACTACAAAATTTAGTCAAGCATGAATTTACACAATAAATCCATGAACATAAAAATTAGGAAAAGCATAATCAAAATGAAATTAAACCAATAGATTAATGAAATAAGGAGAGATATCACCTTGAGAGAGTGTAATACACTTGATTATAAGAAACTATCTTCTATCTTGCAAGAAATTAAAATGAAATTAAGATGAAATTAAGAACACCTAAAACTATGTGTGAGTGTGTGTGTTAATCTAAGGAAAAATATGTATAGAGTGTGAGGGAATGTGTAGAAGAGAAAATGGGGAAGAAAGCCCTAAAATCCTAACACTAAACTATCATTTTCTGCTGCTATTTTCTTCTTTTTTTCTGCTGAATGTCCGCTGCCCCTGTTCTTCTTTTCTATTTCTCTTCAAAAGCGTGTTCCAATTTTTGTCTTCCAGAAACTTCTCTTCTTTCCTTTTCTTCTAAAAGCGTTTTTCCTTTTTCCTTTTTTTTTCTTTCGTCCAGAATCGTGCCCTGCTACTGCTTCTTTTTCTAAATGAATTGATGGGCCCCATTTTCAATTTCCTTAGCAGAATATTCTTCTTCCAATTCCTCAAAATATTGTTTCAATTAAATGGGCTTCCCTTCTTTCGTTGATGGACCCAAATAATTTTCCTTCTCGTATTTTGTCTCGTCTCTTGAGTTCTCCTTCAATTGAGTCAATAAAATAATAGACATGTATTTGCTCCCAATAATGCTCAATTTACCTACAAAAATAGCAAAATAATACATTTCTCATCTCAAGTGTAATTAATCAATTTAGTGTAAATAATGCAAGAAATCCTATTAAATTAAGCAAATAAAATGCATGAATTTCAAGCAATTTTCACACTAATCATCGCCTCTAACAATCCTACGTGTTTAATTGATCATATATAGCCTAGACTTACCAAGTACGGTTATGTGTGAGTCTTAGTTGGATATCCCCTATAATCACCCCGTGTAATTGATTCTCCGGTTGTATGTGATCCATAATTGACGAGTCTTTGGTGAATTGCACCCGAACACCCTTTCCTCACAATTGGAATCACATTTGGAGGTAAATATATATATATACTCTCATATTTATCCATACTCTTATAAAGAGAAACCTAGGACGTTTCTATATTTCAAAATTTCTCTTCTCTAATTCACTTAATTTTTAAGTATTGATCTCATTCATTAATTTAAAGATAGATAAGATCACGAGAGTATTATATTAGTTATATGAAAAATGGGATTTAAGCTAGTTAGAGATAGCATTGGTATTATTGATTGGGTTCATTCTTGCATGATATTTGATGATCATTTTATGTTGTACCTAGTGTATTTCATTGAATATCTTAAGTCAATGGGTTTAATTTTGTGGAACTAATACTTTAATGCAAGTGTTGACTCATTTCTAGGAAAAAGGTGAAAAATGGGTAAAGAATCGAGCTAGACAACAACTTGGTGAGCAAGATCCATTCTAGGACGAGAGGTAGCTGAGAAGTGAGAAGAAAGTGATCAAAAGTTCGATACACAAGTTTTGATGAGGCGAAAAATATTGGAGAAGGGTCAAAAGTTGAGAATAAGAGGAATTGAAGTCACTTGGCCGAGTGAAATGAAGATGCTCAAGTCACATTTCGCCGAGAAAGGATGCCACTCGACCACAACCTATATGACTTGGCCGAGTGAAGTCATGTATGGCCGAGTGGCCGATTCTGAAAGTTTCCCACTCGACGAGAAGAAAATCCACTCGGCCGAGTGAGAACATTGATGGCCGAGTTGCATTGTGCCGAGAAAGAAAAGTCACTCGACCAACGCACAAGTGACTCGGCCGAGTGAAGGCGGGAATGGCCGAGTTGAATTGTTCCCGAAGAAAATCCACTCGGCCGGGAGCATGGTGACTCGGTGAGTGGAACACCCCATGCCCGAGTCGGTAACTTCCAGTTCAAAAGTCACTCGACCAACACCCAAGCCACTCGGCCGAGTGGAACCCTCGGTGGCCGAGTGGGACCACCTTCTGTGCGTTTTTAGTAGAATTTCATCATTTTCAAGGGCCTTAATTGCAAAAGGGAATTTGTAGCTTTGCCCCACTATAAATACCTCTCAATTCAGCTGATGAAAGGAGCTTTTTCCACACTTAGAACATTTCATAGGGATTTAGTTTAGAAATTCTCTCTGCACTCATTTGCACACGATTACACATAGTGATAGGTGTTCTTAGCTTTTGGAAGGATTTGAATTACCCAAGAGTTATAGCTGATAAATTTGATCATTCAAGTTGTATTAGACTCCATCAAGGTGACTTCTACCATTTATTTTCAGTTTTGTTATCTAATTCCACTTAATCATGATTCCTATTTACTTATTGTTCATGGGTTTCTTTCAATTAGCCATGATTGACTAAATTTCATATGTGCTTGGGTGTAATGATCCCTTGATGAGTTGATTTTGGTGAATTGATGATTGGGTGTTCATTTGTTGAGGTGATTAATTGTCTTAATGATGCTTTGCATGATTTAATTGCTAAGGTGAGCTTTGATCTTGTGTTTATTGATTTAATTGATGCAAGGATACTTGGTTGATTGAATTGATGCATAGGTGTTAGGTTTGCTAAAGTGATTGAAGTGGATATTTGGTTAACGCAAGGATACTTGGTTGATTAATTAGAATCTCATTAAGGCACATTGATTACTTGTTGTTGCTTGTAATTCGTGAGGGGGTGAGAGTGCCGTCTCTTACATTCCTACGTGCTCAATCGATCATTTTGAACCTAGGCTTATCAAGTACGGTTTTATTTGAATTAATTGTTGGTTATCCCTATGATCCCTTTTGAATGAACACTTGATTGTTGATGATCCGAATTTGTGAGTCTTTGGTGATTTGCACCCGCGCACTATTATCTCATCCTTGGTATTTTTGTGTTGATTGTTTAGTTTAATTTCTTGTTGGATTTGTGTTGTTCTTTTGTTGCTTTTCTTTTGCAATCTTGACTAGCCACTATAATTCTATGGAAATGTATGTTTTCGAGGCTCCATTGTACTCCTAGTCCCTTGGGTTCGATAACTTTGGTCGCAAATTTCTTATCACTAAAATACGACGATCAAAATGGCGCCGTTGTCGGGGACTAGTTGAGGACACTTAGGTGGAACTTGAATTCTAGTTGAGTGGAGTTACTAGTGGCATTTATTTTTCTTGTTTGTTATCTTTGTTTAAGAATTTGATACTTGGTCTCTTTTTGGTAGGTGCTTATTCGAACTTTGAAAATTGATAACGAAACTCTACCAAGAAGAAGAAATCGGAGGAGGAATCGTAGGACTTTTGATAGAGAAATGGAAGGGGATCCACCCCACATGGAGAGAGGGTTGCTCATGAAGGAGGAGAAGGGAGATCAATATTCAAGGCATCCATGTGGAATTGAGAGGTGCCCAACCTCAAAGAGAAGAGATGGTGCATCAAAATCCACCAAATCCCCAAAATCCTTATCCTTACCCTTACCCATATCCATATCCATATCCATATCCACCACCTCCAATTCAAGGCCAAAATCCATATCCATACCCACCTCCATATCCACCATATCCTCCATATCAAGACCAAAATTACATTGATCCATACAATCCTCCACCACCACCCTTGCCTAACAATCAAAACCCACAAAATCCCCTACCTCAAAGGGAAGGTAGACCCATTCGTGCTTATTTTGAGCCTCAACTACGGGAGTATTACGATGGGATAGCTAGGCCGAATATCCAAGCTAATAATTTTGAGATTGCACCTGCTATGATCAAGCTTCTCATGGAGAATCAATTTGAGGGAAGAGATGGGATAGATGATCCTCACAAACACTTGGATAGATTCTTGGAGTTAGCGGACACTATGAAGTTCAATGGAGTGACCGAAGACGCTAAGAAGTTGAGGATGTTTGCATTCACCCTCACGGGAAAGGCCAAGCAATGGCTTAGCAAAACCTTACCACCGGGAGTGTACGCACTTGGGGACGAGATAAGTCAAAAATTTTTGCTTAAATTCTATCCTCCTTCTCGAACCGTCCAAGCAAGGAATGAGATTGCCGGTTTCAAACAAAAGCCAAAAGAGAGTATCAAGGATGCATGGGAACGTTTCAACAATTTGTTGATTTCGTGTCCCCAACACAGCTTTCCGGAGGAGCAAACCATATGCTTCTTCTATTGTGGAGTGGATGAAGCATCTCAACTACATTTGAATGCATGTGCTAAGGGGGACTTCTTATTTTTGACCTCACAAGAAGCCATTGAAATTTTAGATGGTGTAGCCAACAATGCTTCCCAATGGAACACTAATCAAGGACCCAATCAAAGAGTAGCCAATGTGGAGCAAGGAGACTTAATGAAGTCTATGATGATGACACTTATTGATAAGGTAAGCTAACTTACCGCCAATCAACAAAAGGATGTCACTCCTCTTCCAATGATGCAAGAAGGGCAAGCTTTTAACCAAGTAGGGCCATGTGAAGATGTGAACTATATGGGAAGGCAACCTCAAGGAGGATATCAACAAGGCTACCAAGGAGGAAAACAATTCAATCAAGGGCAATTCCGACCCCGTATCAACAAGGAGGTCCATCTTCTTTTCAACAAGGAGGCCAATTCGCTCAAGGTAACAACTCCTACAACTCAAATGTCCGTAAGAATGAAAACTTTTCATATGCAAATCCTAAGGCCGCCGTACAATTCCCACCCGGGTTTGATCCCGGGAGCTAAACCGCATAATGGAGAAGGGAAGCCTTCAACGGATGAGTTGTTAGCCTTGTTGATCAAGAAGACGAGAAGAGAAAGATGCTAGTCTCGAGGCAAGATTTGATAAGATGGAAGCAAGGCTAGATAAGATGGAGGGTTTGTTTGGGAGCCAAATTTCTCAACATGGTCACCAACTCAAGACCCTTGAATTCCAAATGGGACAATTAGCCAACACCTTGGGAATTTACAAAATAAGGGGAAGTTTCCTTCAAATACCGAGGTGAACCCAAAAGAGCAATGCAAGGGAATTCTATTGAGAAGTGGTACTAAGTACGATGGACCATCAATGCCGAGAGAAGGGGAGTTTGAAAGGGAGAATTCTCATGAGAAGAAAGAGATTGAAGAAGAGGGTGGTGAAGAGGAAGAAAATGAGTTTGATAGATTTAATGAAGATGAGGAGGAAAAAGGGATGATGAAGGAGAAGGACGAAGCCTCGATGAAGAAGAAGGAAAAGGTGCTCGAAAAGGGAGTGTTCAACTCGAATTCCAAAGTGGAAATTGGCTAAGGAGTTGAGAGAAAAAGAGGAGCATGTGCCTTGTGATAGATGGGGAGTGCCCAAGACACCAATTCCACCTCCTTTTCCAAAAAGGTTCATGAAGCAAAGATGGAGGAAAGATTTGCTAAATTCTTAGAAATCTTCAAAAAGATTCACATTAACATACCTTTTGCCGATGCCTTGGAACAAATGCCACACTACATGAAGTTCCTCAAAGATGCGATTTCCAAGAAGAAGAGGCTCTAAGAGCATGAAAGCGGTGAGTTTGACGGAGGAGTGTAGCGCCTTGCTCCAAAAGAGTGTGCCACAAAGCTCAAAGATCCGGGGAGTTTCACAATTGGCTGTGAAATTGGTGGAAGTGATACAATATGGGCGTTATGTGATCTTGGAGCAAGCATAAACCTTATGCCCTACTCTATTTACAAAAGGCTTGATCTCGGTGATATTAATGAGGTCTCTATGACACTCCAGGTTGCCGATCGATCAATTAAGAGGCCTAGAGGAATGGTTGAGGGCGTGCTTGTGAAAGTAGATCGATTTATCTTTCCGGCGGACTTTGTGATTTTGGACATGGAAGAAGATCAAGATGTGTCTCTCATTTTGGGAGACCGTTTCTTGCAACGGGGAGGCTATGATCAATGTGAAAGATGGAGAGCTCAAATTGTGAAATATATGAAAATTCTTTTGAAGTAGGGTGCAATATTCTCATGATGTTGGGAATGAATTGAATATGGAAGAGTTTCTCATATTTTGAATGAATGGTTGTGAATCACATAGTGGCCAAGATGAAGTTTTTTTGTTTTGTGGAGATTAATTGATTATGAGTGAATATGATGTTGTAAAGTCTTGGCATTGAGTTTCCTTGGGTTGTCTTAATGATTTAAGTTGATCATGTTTGTATAGGAAAATGTCCAGAGTGGGTTCATCTTCAAGAAATCGGGGCCCTTTTAGCATTGAAGAGGGTATGAATGCATATTGCTTTGGAAGATGTGGTAAAAGGCCCGACAATTTCGGGATCACTTTTGGTACCAATAGGGAGGTCTACGCAGAGAATTTTGTTGAAGTTATACGAGACCAATTTCAAGGCCACAAAATTCTTTGATAGAGAGGCAGCGGAGGTTTTGGGCTTGCAAGAAGAGGTAGAGCGATTGTTTGCTAACATCGGATGGAAGGACTTCTTATCATTGTCCTCGAGATACCTACTTGAGTCCAGTTGTAGAGATGCTAAGTACTTTAGAGGTTCAAAATGATTCGAATGCGGTCCCTTTCAAGCTCAGATTCCGGTTATGCAACACCTCGAGAACTCGAGTCGAGAAGAAATGAATGAGATTTTTGCACAAGAAAGAAGGTCTCGGCAGCGTCCTTGAGCCATGAATGAATTTGATCTAGAAAGCATGTGGGATCGCATCTCCAATGACACTCACTGGAAGTTCCTGCTCTTACAACCCGAAGAGAGCCAAAGCCTCTAACATTCGGAATCCCGTTTTTGGCTTGTGCATAGGATCCTATCTAATACCGTGTTTGCCCGATATGAATGTGGAACCGTGAGGAAAGAAGAATTGTATATTCTTCATTGCATGATGAATAGAATTCCTCTGAATTTTGGTATTTACTTTATGGGACAAATTAGGCGGCAATACAAGGTAAAAACTGCGCTCTGGGAGGACTGATCACCTTGATAGCAGAGCATTATGGATGGGAGCCAAGTGAGGAAGATGAAATAATTCAGGGTGAAAACAAGTTAAGCATTCGGGCTTTGGCGAGAATGAATATCATTGAGCAAGTAGGAAGTACTTGGTGTCTCATGATGCATAAAGGTGGAAGATTCCCACTCACGAACCCGGCTCTCTTCACGGTATTTAATGAGGAAAATTGGCGGTTGGGTGCGAGGCCCATCGAAGATTGTTAAGGGAATGCCGGAAGGGCAAGAAGCGAGAAGGGAGAAAAGACCAAGAAGAGAACGAGGGACTTCAAGTAGAGCACCGAGCCGAGATGAGGAAGCACAACATCAAGAACAGGATGCACGGACCAGCCACCTCATTCTTATCCGGATACATCTCATGTTTATGTATGAAGAATGCAGAATCGCAACAAGCGGCGTCGAGTGTACGTACAATGAACAACAACATGAGGAGTCTCATGGAGAGAGTGGCGGCAATGGAGATATCAAGCGACGAGCAGCTCCGTATGCAGCGTGCTATGTTTGAATGACATGTTGCACAAGGACATTTTCCGGGCTTTCCTCCTTCTTGATGCGAGAGTTTGAAGATTTCTTTCCTTGTCTTTTGTTGATTAATGTTTACTCTTGAACTCTTGGATTGTACTTATATTGTTACACTTCTTTCACTCTTTCTTAGGTGAATTGTTCGTTTTAATCTCATCTTGGTGGCATATTTTGATGTGTTTGGATTATTGTTAGACTTGTGATTGTCGATTGATTTGGGTAGTTGGTGCAACTCAATTGGCTAACTATCTTACCAAACTTTTAATTGCTTGGCAATAAAAAGTTTGGGGGTGTGTGTTAGTATACCATTTTCGTTGCACCAACTTGCCTCTCATTGGCATGAGAAAATTTTTGTGATGTTGAGCTTATTTGTGGATTGCATGCCCTTTTTTGAGTGCATTTTTTGGGGAGAAGGGAGATGTGTTGGAAATATGTACATGTCATGTATGCTTTGATTGATGGATATATGGGCTTTGAGATGTGATATGAGTTGATGTGTTGCTCAATACTAGCATGAAAATGGGTTTGTGAAGATGAGTTTGATGGATGATGCTTACTCTTTTTGCTAATTGTTAAACCCGTGAGCTTTTGAGCCTACTTGAATCGTGCACGTTAAACGGTTGATTCCTTGTTGAGTGCATCATTTGTGACTTTGCATGCTAGAACTTGCCTCTAGACTAGTTGAAGTTGAATTTTGTGTTGATCTATGAAGATGATTAGAGGCCTTGTTTGGTTAAAAAAGCTACTTAGCCAAATCCTACCCCACCATTGACATTAATTTCTCTAGTAAGCCAATTTGAGCCTTAATTCTTTATTCTTTGGCAAGCTTGTGAAATTAAAGCCGTTTTGCCTATCTTTATGAGCTTTTTGTCCATATGATTAGTAGAGCATGATTGTTGGCAATTGAATGGTGAAGTTAAAAGAAAAAGTGTGGTGGTATGATTTGATAAGTTTGTTGTGAGAAAGAAGAAAGAAAAGAAAGAAGGTTGAGAGAAAAAACAATTGAATGGTAAGAAAAAATGAAAGAAAAGTGAGAAAGAGAAATTCAATTTTGAGCATGAATGAAAAGAAAGACTCATAGGAGTGTGGTGGTGAATTACATTTGAAAAGAATGAAAAAGAAAAGAAAGAGTATGATTGTTGAGACTTGTGATGAAGTGTATTGAATTGCTTAATCAACTCTCATTTGCTCTACTAGTTGTGAGTCACTTCTTCCTAAATTCACCCACCTAATCCAAAGAGCTTACACTACAACCTTGAAAAAGACCTCTTTGATTCATAATTGACACACAAAATTGATGATTGAGATTGAGTCTATTGGCAAGCATATGGTGTGTATTGTTGTGAATTGATGATTGAGTGCTTACATTTCCCATATACACTTGAGTGAGTGAAACACTCCTTGAGAGGAGCATTGAGTGAGCATTTGAATTTGCATTTGTCAAAACATGAAACCTTTAATTGTTAGTGGAGAGTAGCATTGAATGCTTGTGATCATTGATGAGTCTATTATCTTATTTTCATCTTCGTGCCGTGTGACATAATTGCAAAAATTCACCCTTATTTGTGCTCTAGTGTTTCATTGCTCGGGACGAGCAACACCTTAAGTTTGGGGGAATTTGATTAGGGTGAATTTGTATAGACTTTTTAGTGCATGATTGCATTGATTTGATTGTATTTTGCTTTCTAATGTGCTCTCAAATTGGCTATGTGTGACGAAGTTCATTTATGCAGAAAACAGTCAACTTTGAGAAGAAATTCAGGTAATCAAATCAATTACTATGAAGAAGTGCCTTAGACCATTGGGTAGAGAGCTGGAAGAGGGTCGCGTAGCAACAAGAATCGGGAAATCGGAGTTCACACGAAGAAGATATGAACAAACGAAGCGAGAGGTGGCACAAAAGCAAAGTGACTCGGGCAAAAGCAAAGCGACTCGCCGAGTCACATATTACAAATGCCCGAGTCATGATGTTTACGTAGCCAAGCGACTCGGCCAAGCCACCCCTGACTTCGGCCGAGTCACCAAATACGATGCCCGAGTTGGAAGATTCACGTGGCTAGGTGACTCGGGCAAAGCAAAGTGACTCGCCCGAGTCACATCCCAGAGCAGCCCGAGTCGGTTGTTTTACGGAGAGAAGTGACTCGGCAACCAAAACTGACTCGGCCGAGTCATCGCCCGAGTCACTACCGAAGTGTGACGTTTTATGCGCATTTTGCGATTTTATGGACGAAAATTTGGCTTTCTTAAGGGGGTATTTGGCAAAGTAAGATATCCCATTTGTTACCCACTATATATACTCTCTTATCAACATTAAGGGCAATTCCACACCATTAGAACATTGAATTAAGTTAGTCTCAGCAATCCTCTGCACACACAAACACACACTATTAGGTGTTCTTCATATTTTTGTAGATTTTCATTTTCCAAGAGCAATAGCAGCTAGAATTGAATCAAACAAGTTGTATTAAACTCCAACAAGGTGACTTCTACCATTTATTTTCAGTTTTTATCCAATTCCAGCTTAATCATGTTTCCTATTTACTTATTGTTCATGGGTTTCTTTCAATTAGCCATGATTGGCTAAATTTCATATGTGCTTGGGTGTAATGATCCCTTGATGAGTTGATTTTGGTGAATTGATGATTGGGTGTTCATTTGTTGAGGTGATTAATTGTCTTAATGATGCTTAGAATGATTTAATTGCTAATGTGAGCTTTGATCTTGTGTTTATTGATTTAATTAATGCAAGGATACTTGGTTGATTGAATTGATGCATAGGTGTTAGGTTTGCTTAAGTGATTGAAGTGGATATTTGGTTAACACAAGGATACTTGGTTAATTAATTAGAACCTCATTAAGGCACATTGATTACTTGTTGTTGCATGTGATTAGTGAGGGGGTGAGAGTGCCGTCTCTTACATTCCTACGTGCTTAATCGATCATTTAGAACCTAGGCTTATCAAGTACGGTTTTATTTGAACTATTTGTTGGTTATCCCTATGATCCCTCTTTGAATGAACACTTGATTGTTGATGATCCGAATTTGACGAATTTTTGGTGATTTGCACCCGAGCACTTCTATCTTATCCTTGTTATTCCTTTGTTGATTGCTTGGTTTAATTTCTTGTTGAATTTGTGTTGTTCTTTTGTTGCTTTTCTTTTGCAATCTTGACTAGCCACTATAATTCTATGGAAACGTATGTTTTCGAGGCTCCATTGTACTCCTAGTCCCTTGGGTTCGATAACTTTGGTCGCAAATTTCTTATCACTAAAATACGACGATCAACAGTAATTTAATAATGAGTAGTATTTGTGTGCATATTGTGCACAATAAAAGATTGTGCGCACAAAGTTTTGTTTACATTGTAGTATTAGTTTGGTTATAGTGTAGTATTTTTTCGGGCATTGTATAGTATTAGTTTAGTTACAAAGTGTAGTATTAACAACATTTTATAATATTAGTTTAGTTACATTGTAATATTAGGTAAAAACATTGTGCACATCTCCTGCTCCAGTTGTCGTTCCCATTCTCGTTCTGCCTGTGCTGATGGTCTGGTTATAGAGGTTATGGTGCAGTATTATATTTTTTTATTGCTAAATATCCACGTGGTATGAATTTGGTAGGGACTTTGGTGACGTGATATTTTTTTATAAAATAAATTTCATTGAAAAATTCATATAAAAAATCATAAAATTCATTAGAATTAATATAAAATTAAAAAAATCTCTTTTCACATATATATAAAATAAATAAAAATAAAGTAAATTCGCAAATATTTTTTTAAAATTTTAATTACTAATTTAAATAATTTAATAAATATAAATACTATTGTAAATAATTTAAATTAATTTTTCTTAAATAAATAAAATATAATTTATTTAGTTGATGAATTTTTCATTCATCACCCCACCAACAATGAAACTTTCACACATTTTCTGACACATCAACCAATTTTTAACTAAATATTAATTTAAATAATTTAATAAATATAAATACGATTTTAAATATTTTAAAATAAATAAAATATAATTTATTTAGTTAAATTAACTTATATTATTTTAAAATGATTGGTAATTTAGATTAGGACAAAATATAAAAAAGTATTTGTGAATTTAATATATAATATATTATAAGGACGAAAATGTCGAAAAATGAACGTTAGAGGACGAGAATAAAAAATTCAAAATCAACATGACCGAAATTCGTGCTACATGGGTATTTATCAATTAAACAAATTTAATAAAATTGCACGTCCGATTTAACATAAAGGTTACTTATATTGTAGCAGTCGATGACAAAAATGTCAAAAAAAAAAAATTAGAGAACAAAATAAAAAAGTCAAACTCAACGAGACTAAAACCATAATAGGTGAAATTTATATGAAAAAAAAACTATTTTTCCCTAATTTATTTAATGTTATATAAAATGATGTGAAAACCCGCCAGTAGGTTTACTAAGTTGTGAACATTCGTACTAAAAAAATGTCATGTATTAAACGAAAATTTTACCACCTTCAAAGTTTAAAGTCTAGAGCCCAGTTGGGTCCCACGTAGATACGCTCATGCTTTAAGTGTATATCAATTATATTTTTTTGTAATTTGATATATACTCTTTTCAAGTTTTGTAATTCAAATAACGGATCCATTTTCCAACCCTCTATATATATATATATATATATATATATATATATATATATATATATATATATATATATTCATCACGTGGGATGCCGGATTTTAAATCATTTTTTAAATTTAATCTACGTTTACATTTTTAATAGTGTTGTATTATCGCTTATAGCTGGATTTGAACCCATACATTTGACTCTATCGTAAAAGAATTTTATCTCATAAAAATGTTAGAACTTATAGATAGGTGAGTACGTAAATTGTAATAATCCCAAGGCATGTGCCAAAAACAACGACCTTTGATAAAAATTGGACGTAAATTTAGCAATGATGAAACTCATGGAACTAAAATGGATTTTTTCTACTATCTTGGGACAATTTTCGAAAAATGTTAAAGATATGAGAAAAAGATGTCCCAACTCATATATATATATATAGGGTTAATTGCACATATCGTCTGTAGGAAATTTTTCATTTCAAATTTGGTCCCTATATTTGAAAATGGTCCTTTTACATGCACATATAGTCCTTTTTGTTAACTCCGTTAACAGTTTCCGTTAACCTGTGAATCTGGAGGAAAAAAGTAAAATACACCCATATTTGGAGGGAAAACACATCTAGTGCTATAAATACACCCATATGCATCAAAATCAACTCCAGACCTAAAATCAGCAGCAAAAATATGTATTTGTTATTACTTATAATATCTTGGCCAGATCATACTAACATTCACATTTGTAAATACGTATATGCACCCCACACACACTTTTGTAAATATGTAAAAATAATAATTCAAACATCATTTAAAAGATATTACGCATAAGTGCATCAACCAAAATCGCAGTACTTCAATTTTCGTCACACAAATCCCAACAACTTGCGGGCAAGAAGAATCCAAATCCTAGCAAAGTAATCAATCAAACTTGACGAGCAATTTTGAAACTTTTTCTCACAAACAAATTGAAAATTTCTCACAAAATATGTCATTAGACACAATATATAACCGGCTAAAACAGAATGAAGAGAAGAATTGAAAGATTTCACTGAGGCAAATCATCGAATAGAACGTGGGCAACAAACCCAGTAGCAAGAATTTGTATATCCAGAAATATTGAAACCCAGATCAACAAATTTCAACAAACAATCTGCCCATATTAGCACTGACCAAGAATTTCCCGAAATTAACAGCAAGAACCTGAAATGTCATCTTCGTGACTCACCGCCGTCGTTGAGAGTCGATTGCATATTCGGTTGTAAAATCTGAAATAGACGTTCGCGTAATTTCACGGGAAATTTGACTATGAGAGAACTCATTTGAAAATAAAATCCATGGGATTGAATCCCCATCCTAGTTTGATAACCAATTTTGCAGACGAACTGTTGCAGAATCCTAGGGGTTGGATTTTGTGTCCAGCTTATCCGTGAACGCCGCCGCCTATTCAGTTTGGTAACCGATCGATTTCAGCTTTGAGTGCGATTTTCACAGGAATTTCTCGTCCATTTCAGAAGATTTTTTCGGTAAACTACTGAGGTTTATGGCGATTTGGGTTTGATTTCAACAATTTTTGTTTGATTTGTTGAGATTTGGGGGTGCGATTTTGGGTTTGATTAAGGTGTGCGATTTGGGGATGAGATTTCTTGTGGGTTAGTAGATTTCTTGATGCGACTCATTTGTTGCGATTTTGGGGTGCGATTATGGCTCCGATTAGGGTTTGTGATTTTGGGGCTGAAATTTTCTTCGTGTGAGATGGGTGTGTATCCTAATTTTGCTTGTTGGCTGCGTATTCTACCAGTAAGTTATTTTTTAACGGGCGCGTGTAAAACACACACTTATTTCTGTTAAAATTAGACGGAAAATTAGTAAGGGACTAATTCGGCATTAAAAAGGACTAATTTAAAATGAAAAATTTCTTACAGACGATATGTGCAATTAACCCTATATATATATAATATAATTTAATATGGTAGGCTTTCTAAATATTGAACCTCCCCATGTATGAGCTTTTTTTTTTTTTCCTGAACACGTATTTATTTTAAATTTCCCTTGATTGTTTAACAAACTTCCACATCACCATGGTAATTGCGAGCTATGTCATGTTGTCACGTCATAATGAGGGCAAAATATTGTAATGAGCATAAAATGCAGGTCATGTTCCTGGCGGTCACGTAGGATTAAGTTAGACGGGAAAATAGGTCCGTGATTCAAGTTGCAAAACATTAAAAATTGTGTATCAAATTGCAAATAAAAAATTATATTGTAATTGATAAATAAAAAAGTCAGTTAATCAGGGGAACTTATTTGCAATGTCATTAATTTTAGTCACCATCTATAAAACTCACATGCTTTCTCAACCACTCAATGAATCACTTTTATTTAATTAATATAGCACATGTTTACAGGTCCAAGATAATATTGATATACTATAATTTATTTGCACGATAAGACAAAAGAAATTATATTTTTTTGTACAGTTGTGGTTGTGACTTGATTTTTTTAATTATTTGACTGAATTCAAATTATTCTAACAATGTATATGATCATGTATAATTAATTTTATGGGAGAAAGAGAATAAAAATTTTTATGTTAAGTGTAAAGTCAAGTGATTAGTTTAGTGTAAAGTGATCAGTTTAGTGTAAATATATTTTTCAATTAAGGCTATCACTTTTTAAAAAGTGATACATGTATTGCCCATTAATAAAGATTTCGATCCGTCCATTTCTATATTAACCAAAAATTGGAAAGTGATAACATTTTATGTAAAAATAGTAATAGTTTAGTAAAAACTAATAGTTAATTTTTTAAATGAAAATATGTTCACTTTATAAAATTATAATTATTACTCTCTCCGTTCTAATTTTATTTGCTCAAGGGGAATTGACACAAAGATTAAAAATGTGTTGTTTATTAGTATTAAAAGGTATAAAGTGAAGGTTAAATGTGTATTTTAAACGTTATTGAAAGGGGTTATTTTAAAGTCAACTTTATTGAAATGGTTAATTGAGTGGCAATGAGGTGTAAATAATAGATGTTTGTGAGGGTTTAATTTAAAAATATAATGTTATTTTTTTGCAATTTTGGGTATGGGAAAACAGAAATAAAACGTCCATTTTTAATTTTGAGCAAGAAAATGGGATGAAGTGAGTAGTACCTTTTAAATAGTTCTAAAAGGATAATATTTTAAGTGAAAAGTAATGTTTTTAATTAGTAAACAAGTCACTTTTTTCGAAAAGGTAAGTCACTTTTAATCAAAACTTAAACTTTTACTACTTATGATCTCTATGAACTAATTATATATTTCAAATTATTTTCACCAATTTTCAGATAGAACCACTTAAGGGATGTTCTGAATTTTAAAACCTAGTGGATTTGATTTTAAAATTGTAATAAATAGTAGTAATGATTTTGTCTGTGTTGAGATTTAAGGTAGGATTTCACTGTATGTGTGTAAGAGTGAGTGATATTATATTATTTTTATATTGCTCAAAATCTAAAAAATAGATATTTTATTTTTGTTTTCTCATACCAAAAATAACAATATTCTCTCTCAAACTACAATATTTTTGTTTTATTATATGTTATGTCACTCAATTACTCATTCTACCCTCTCAAACTAAAGCAATCTCCGTTCAATAAATTTGAAATGACTCATTTATCCTCAATCTAACAACTTTTAATACTAATAAACAATTTCTCATTAAAACCCGTGCTATTTTGGCTTGAGCAATAAAAATAAAACAGAGGAAATATTACCTTTGTAATATCCCAAAACCAATTATAGGATTTTATATTTAAATTTCTAAGTTTAGTGATCATTTTATTCTTTTTCAATTTCATATGTGGTTTTCTTAATTTTTCTCCAAGTGACGGTTTTTCAACCAAAAAATCTACTGATACTTTTCAAACTCACATCCGTAATCTGGATTTGATTAATAATGATTAATTACCAATAGTCCTTTAAAGGTGGGAAAAACTCAAGAAAAACCCTAAGAAAAGCTGTTTGTTTACCCATCGCGCGTTTTGATAATTTTCGAGCCGAAACTCGAACCGAAAAATACCAAAAACTCAACAACGAAGTCACACCACTATATTAGAAATTAGACTACCAAATGGTAGCTAAATCCCTCAAAGATTTCGTGCACATGGGGTTCTTAATGGGGAAGATATTTCTAGTACACATGATCCAGCCAAAAACTTAGGTTTTAGCTCCTAAACTAGCCTTTTAGCCTTATGCCTATTTGACCACCTAGTTGCTCCCTTTTTCCCACCCCTCTTGACCGGCCACTTCCCCCTTTCCTCCCCTATAAATACCCCTCTTCCCCTTCTTCATTTCCTACACCAACAAAGAAGGAAAAACAAGTAGCAATCAAGAAATTCTTAGGAGGAAACTACAAAGGTTAGCCTCTAAGCTTGTGTTTTGTTTTAAGAGCTTTAAACAATTAGTAGAAGCATGATAGGAACTCCTCAGAACCATTATTAATGAGTAAAAACCGTGTTTGAAGCTTGAGGATCGGATTTATGGTGTATATGATCATGATTTTGTTAATATGTGGAAGGGAAATAAACTGCCGAAAAATGCGATACGCTGCTGACCCGTTTTTGTAAAATTATTTTGCATACTTTCCCACGGTTTAAAAATCATGAAAAATTCCTAGATGTAGAATTTGAAGTTTATAATAACATTCTAAAATTTAGTGGTCATTGGATTTTTGTAGACTTAGAATAAAAATCGTGAAAGATTATGTGTCGGAAGTACTCTGAAACTGGGAGCAGTGACTCATTTCATTTATTTCTCCCCTTTCTAATAGTTATAAAATTCTAGAAAAATCGGTGATGTTCCCCTAGATGTGTTGTAAATTATAGTGAAAAATCATAATATTTTGTTTAGTACTTTATGAGATATAAATTGTTTTCTGAGTACCTGGTCGATGTTCGACGCGTAGGGTTATTCTGTCTTGCACGAATTTAATTTTTCCAGTTAGACTAACGTATAAATTATGGAAAATTTTATGGATATCCTACAACCTTTTTATAACAAGATTCTAAAATTTGGTGATTTTTAAACAAGTATCCAATAAGTTATGAATTTTCTCATAAGACATGTCCAGTAATTGAGCCAAACGATAAATTAAATGTTCACGAATTTTCTGGGCAGAATCCGTAAGTCAAATGGCTTGGATTCCTGAATGAAAGTTGCTCATACTTGAGTAATTCAACACATGTTTTAATTTCATAATTTTTGGATATATCTACAGTGATTTATGGATTTTATAAATTTAAGGTCACTGTTTTGCCGAAACAGAAATTTAGAGTCCTTATTTCTAAATCTGCTATAGTTTCGTGACTCAAATGAACTCTGACTCTTAATAAACTTTGTTCTACACTGAAAGATGTACAACATACTAAAATTTCTTAATTTTTCAAAGAGTCTAAGTATTTTATTTCGTTTATGCGTGTATAGGTATTGTTTCTTCGATTGTTAGTACTTGATAAATTTAATGGTCAAAACTTTTAATGACGAGCATATTTTGAATTTCGAATGTTATACATGATACTTTATGAATACATATACTTGAGTGTCTTACATATTTTTCTTGAAAATGAACGGAACCGAAGGTCCCAAATTCGGGACCCACAAATTGTAGTACACTAACAAAGCCTTTGGACATAGGATTAAATCCATAGAAGCTTTTGATAAAATAAAGTACCTCTTCTTCATTCAAAGCCTTGTACAATAAGATCAAGAACCTAAGTTTTCAATGAATAAAAGGTCTCTCGAACTAAACATACAGATTGTGCTAGGTAGAGTACAGTAGGAACACGAGACTCGAGATTTTTGTACGAGAGGCCTAAGCAATCAAGAAGTTAAACTTTCTCTTAAAAGTTCTCCAGGTGGGTGACACTACCTGTGTAGCCGATTAATGTTATATGAACTGTTGCAAGTTTTCTGAATCAAACAAAAACAGTTTTCTCGAAAGACGCGCGTACAACCCAAAAGCATGCAAATGCACAACTCCTAACTATATGAATATATGAGAACAAGTTTCTTTTGCTTTGATTATTTATTTTTACATGGCGAGAGGGTGAAACCCTATATTATATACGAGAATTAGTATCTTTGTTGATCTATTGATCTGCAGAGGGCGAAACCCTATATATATGTATAAATGGGAGAAATAAGGCTCGGAAGAGGGTTTGGATTGTGTGCGTAAATGCCACTAGTGCCACCTCACGGGAGAAATAAGGATGGTAGAGGGTTTGGATTGTGTGCGTAAATGCCACTAGTGTCACCTCATTTGGGACGGAGAATTACGGGTCTCGGACGTATTAACATGCCATTCAACAATGTGATTACGGGGATCGGACGTGGTAGGAAACTATCATGTGCCATCTCATATGTGCTATATCTATTTACTAAGCTGCAAGGTAAAGAGCGATGAATCTCTTAATCGAATGAAAGTTAAAAGATGAAAATCATATAATCAAGATTACCTTGTACGAATGGGCTAAATGCCGTAACGAATAACCAAAGATGAAAGAAGAATAAAAGATTCAATTATTTCGGGTTTTCCTCACAACTGTAACAAAGATACAAAGTTACCCATCGAGATTTTATCTCACACCCCAAACTAAATATTTCAAAGTTGCGAGAATGAGGCCGGGAGCTGCAGAGGCGACCACTTTCCACTATCTCTTAATTAATAAATAAATTGTCTTAGTAACTTTTCGATCTTTTGTAATGAACACTTTGCTAAACTTATGCTATTATCTTCCTCCTGGGAGTTCTACTCCTCGGATGGTTTTTGTCCAAGTCAATAATGGTCTTTTATAATAAAAGAGTTTCTCTTCACTAAGTAAAGTGTTTCAAATTTTTCCGCCGCAACTTAATCGATTGTTATTCAAAAGAAATTTTCTAGCTCAATTTTTATTTTTCACTAAGTGATGACTCGGGTTTAGGACGTCGGACCCCGAAGGTCGACTTTCTAAATTTCGGGAGTTACAACCTTATACTAAAAATTTTATTCAATAAAATTGTTGAAACTGGAAAATTTTACTCATACAACTATTAGTGCAATAAATATATTCATCATGACAAAGTGGTATAATTCAAGTGGTTTAATATATATATATACATACATATATATATATATATATATATATATATATATATATATATATATATATATTCATCATGCATCACTGTTGCAAAAATCTCGCCTAAGCGGCCACCTATTCTTTAGGCGGCCGTCAAGCAAATCCTATATTTCGACTTCTACAACCTTAATAGTAACCATTTTTAATAATAATGTGGCAAATGACGGCGAGAAAAAGTAATGAAATATTAAATAAATTTATCCGAAGTGCACAAATTTAATTGTTAATAGTATATTTTGTACTAAAATATTCACATGTACACTAACCAAGATCATAAAGTCCTCTCTTAATAAGTATATGTATTAGGGTGGTCTTCACTCCCATTATACATCTTAATAGTCAACGTCAATTTTCATAACAACATTAAAAAGTGACTCATGGGAATAGAATGTCAAGCAGCATTATCCCAATCGTAATATTTGTCTTCTGGGTAATACAAAGCCATCACAGTATTGCCACCGAATTTTCGGCCACTGAGAGCCATCTTTGCCTTGCTACAACCACCAGTATCCGCGTATTCCAGGAATACTTGTAATTCGTTTCGTAAAATAAATACGGATCATAAAAACTAATTCGTAAAATCAAGAATCTTTACGTTAGATTTATGATTTTCATCTGCATCAGTTTTAGGTTTTATCTGTAGAAACTGGTGGTCATGCATGCATATCTGGGCTAGGTCAAGGGTAACACTTGGATGCACCGTGCAACTGCTGTACAACTAATATTGTTCAGTAAAATTAACTAATACTGACCAACTAATATCTTTTGGTAAAACAAGTAATATCATTTAAAAATACACTTGAATTGCATGGTCCAATTGGTGCATAGAACAATACTATGGTTCCTACACGCGACTTCAAATTCTTCATACTGAATCCTCTTTAAAAGTAAATCAATATATGATCAAGTCATTAGTCTTAAATTAAGGGGGATTGGGGGATATCTTGACTATACTATGATTTGAGCAAAATGAAATCAGCACATTTCAGATAACAGTAGAAAATACAGTGTGGAGTGTCGTACCTTTACATGAATACAATTGTAGTCTTTTTTATTTTTATTTATCAATTTGACTCTTTTGGTGTCAAATTTGGTCCTTTCTTACCGGAAAATTTCAATTTTTATCGGAAAATTGCCCTAATTTTTATTCTTAATTGTCATATTGACGGCAGTGTCAAGTTTAATTTGAATAGTCATTCATCCACTAAGCAAAGCCCTCAATTAATTTTAAATCTCTCGATTACACCTTCCTAATAAATTGTAATTTTAAAATCGTAAATTTTATCAATTTTCATCACTAATAACGAGTGTTTTACGATGAGGGGAGGGTCGAGGCCTATAAATTTCTTTTTCTCTTGTCCAGCACGTCATTTTGATACATTTTCGTATCATTCTGTATGCTACAACAAATTTTCGGTCATTTTTCGATGATTTTTCCGCCAAATTTTGAATTATCCGTCGAAAAGGACCTATTTTAATATCAAAAGGACCACAATTGATAAATTAAAAAGAAAAAGGCTAGGACTAAATTTGAATTCTGGCAAAGTTTTAGGACCATTTAAAAAATTATCTTGAATTGAAGAGAGAAATATTAAATAATGTGTTAATTAATTTTTACATTAAGTAAATTTGAGAGTTCGTAGATTACTCATTGGGTAAATAAAGTTTTTTCCTGCATAGCACCGCAAGAATATAAAAAGTTGTAGTATTATAATATCGTATACAGCTGATAGGCGTGGCTTATATGGTTTATTCTTGTTTATTTTAGTTTTTATTGTAGCAATCCGGATTTTAATGGCTAGTTTGCTTTACACGACGAGATTAATAACTGATTATCGGATTAGTTATGATTATATATATACATATATATATATATTATATCGTACATTTCAACTTCATATGCAAGTATACTGTATGCATATCATCAAGATAAATGGTACATAATCATATATTTGTGTAATAATCTATTACTTTACGGGAGTATACACTTAGTATGTACTGTTGTAGTCATGACTCTATTTTCTCTATAATTAATTTGCAATAAATTAATATTATCTCACATATATATATATATATATAATCATGAATTGGTTCTCGATTTATCATTCTCTTGGGACCAAAACTGCAATTTTCTTGGGACAAAAATATAAAAAAACTACAGGACCAAAAGTGTCAAAAAATGACCATTTTGCAGACCACTCATTCTTTTGGAATAAAAATATAAGTTACCACCCATAATAATGTAACGTATCAAAGTGTCGGGTGAAAATATGTAATGATAATTAGAGTGAGAAATAATAATTAATAAAGACAAAAACACAAAAAGAAGTTTATTGTATGATTATTGTGTGTTTAATATTCTTATTTAGATATAATTTTCGTGTTTATTTCACTCATAATTGACCAATTACACTTGATAGAGGATGTGGTATCGTTTTGGTTTATATGTGCAGGATCATCCGTAGTGCCCCAAGTTCTCTTCCTTTTTAAAAATAATGGTACTTTGGGGCCGAGACGCTACTAAATACAACTTTAAACTCAGCCCAGAGATACAATAATAAAATTATTATTTTTATAAGTGGAAGCTACAACCAAATTAAAAATATTAACCCCCAAAGCAACCGAAATCGGTGATACGTAGTTAAGAAATTAGAATTTAACAAACCTCGCTCACTTGCGATAATTATACATCAAAAGCAAAAAGAGCAAAATATGTTTTGTTACACGTTTCAAACAAGATATTTGTACTACTTAAACAAAATCACCATTATTTTTCACTCTAGTAGCAAAACTCATAATATATATAATAATTACACAACCGAACTAAAAGGTACAAAGGTTGCATCCTCATCGTCCCTCCATATCAAACTCAAGATCTCAGAACAATGGATATAAGGGGTGAGTGTTTCAAATACACACAGTGGAATAATCTCAACGATTGCACCGATAAAATGTATATGCAAATAACACATAACATAAAAATATAACTCATGTGCACATAGTACGGGCTATTACTGTGCTCGAACTTAATACATATAGTACGGGCCATTACCCGGTTTGAACATAGTACGGGCCATTACCCGGCTTGAACATAATACGGGCCATTACTCGGCTTGAACATAGTGCGGGCCATTACCCCGGCTTGAACATAGTACGGGCCATTACCCAACTTGAACATAATACCACAATTGTTGCATAATCTTGACATATATTACTCACATATCGCACCTTAACATAGAAATCATAACATGAAATGTTAAACTCAATTAAGAGTGGAAATTATCTCACCCGATTAGATATGAGCACCTTGTTTTGGAGCGAGAATTGCTTTTATGCGTCAATGCCTTCTTTTGGCCCTACAAATGATATACTACGCTCGAGAATATTATAATAAGTATAATAATTGACTTATAATAACTATAATAAGAGCTTCCTAAGATTATAGGGCCATTAGATTCGGTTTAGAGGTAAAAGGGTAAACCAGTCTTTTCCTAAGGCTTTTAAAGTTCGATTAATGCATTTAATGGCTAAAAGACAACTTAACTAGTTTATTGATAATATAATCCTATTCGGAGCGCGTAGAAACTCGTTGGGTTAAAAACGGACTTGAAACGAAGAAATTTGGATTAAAAATGGGAGTTTACGACTCATAGCCGTTCAGGGTAAAATGATTATTTTATAATGTTGTTCATCCCATGATTTTAGGATTAAAATGTGGGTCTTTGAATTTAGAATAATTTGACGATGGTTTGGATCAAATCGGATGAAAAACGAAGATTCTACAAGCGTTTGAAAATGAGGGGCAAAATTGTAATTAAATGAAAAGTCAACATTGACCGTTGACCATTGACTGTTGACCGGTCAGTTGAACAAAATTTAAAATTTATATTTTAGTACCTGAAGTTAATCTAATTCTCTTTGGCCTCCCCTCTACTTTCAAGCTTTTGCACAAGAGATCCCTACCGTCATTCTACACCTTCGATCGTAAAACCAAAAATACCACCGGAATCCTAACAATATTGGCTTCCTATTTCACCCAAGCCCCGCCTCCAACGGCCACGGGAAAGGCAACGGCCGTGAAAGCAGAGAGCGTGAATTCTCACTTATGCCATTAACGTCCATATCAAGCTTTTGAAAATACCGCCGAAACCTCACAATCTCGGCTTCCTATTTCACCCATGCCCCACCTCCAACGGCCATCGGAAAGGCAACGGCCGTAAAAGTAGAGAGCGGCGAATTCTCACTTATGCCATTAACGTCCATTTCAAGCTTTTGATACTCCATTTTCATCGTTTCCTACTCACAATTAGGCCTATGACCATTACTACACTCCATAACGACTCAAAATGTAAGAATCAACAAACAAAGTTTAATTCTAAACGTTGAAATCCGTTTCTACGCGTCACTTTCGGGCTTATTTTTCTACCAATTTCATACACCGAATCTAACGATCGAGAATAGAATTCTATTCTATGCACAACAAGCTTCACAACGGTATAAGCCTCGCCACCTATCGTCATTGTCGAAACGACGGTGGTGATTGAATGAAAAAGCATATTTAAATTAAAAATTTTGAACCTTCGTACTAAATTTTCGGACGCTACAAGAATCGAAACAACAAACTAGTTTAATTTCTACAATCTATGAATCGCTACGAGCATTTCCATATATAATATGATAGTATCAAGAAAACCGCCGATGACGGAGCACGGCAGCGTGAACGAAGAAATTAAAAGGAAAAAAGAGGAAAAACATACCTGTTAGCGTACTCATGAAGGAGAAGAAATGAGATAAGAATTCTGACCCTTTTTACTTATCTATACTTTTTTTTTTCTTATCTATACTTACTATACTTATCTATAATTACTCGGGGCTTTCTTAGGTCACAGTGTCGCCTGACTAACATTAATCAATTTTTATGAGTCATCGGATATAACATCTAATGGCTTAAAATTGATAACCTGCTACCTGTTGCACTAAACGTCACACTAGTCATCGTTTTATGTTGCAATAGTTGTCGCTGTCGCACTTTTATAATTTAATTTAATTATTTTATTTTTAAAATGAGAATATCTCTCACACACGTTCCAACACCATCCTTTTCTCCATGTTCCCTGCTACATCATTGTCTTCTCTATTGAAACTAACTTCCTGCTACGTACATCATCGTCTTCTCTATTGAAAATCATCTCCTCACACGTTCCATTCTCGTGAAATTGACTTCTGGCTATACCATCGTCTTCAACTTCCTCGCTACACCATTACGTGAAACTAATACCATCATTTTTTTCCATTGATTTGTAAATCAAATATTTTGAAGAAATTAGACGCCTTTCTTTCGCCCGTAAAGAAAATTCACAATTCATTGTCATCCCTCTCCATTAATCTCTCAATCAAACTAAAATCAAGAACAAGAGTTCAATTAATTAGTCAGCTTGAAGGCGTAATGCTACCCTGAAATAAGTTTTTATTTATCTCAATTTCAATTGTTGAGTCTTATTTCCCATGTCAATGAAATTTCTACAATTGAGCAAGAATTAGTATGTGTGGTCAGTAATTTTACAAAACTTTGTAGGATTTGCACCATGTTTAGTTACAAATCTTGAATTTATTTTTAATTTCGTCATACTTTTCATTTTCGCTGAAAATTGTAGAGCTATTGAACAATTACTATGTGATTAAAATCATGATTTGTTAATCTAACTTGCAATTGCACCGCCCTCCATAAATTTACGTGGCGTGCTTTGCTTTATTATTTTCTAGAAACCAAAGTGCACAAATATGAAAATATTAAAGATACATGTTCCAATCAAAAGATAAAAATATTTAAGGATTTTTTTAGCCGTATAGGGTAGAATAAATAATTTTATCCTAGTAGACACACTTTATAATAATAACAAAAGAATCTAAGGATTAACTTAAACATAATCTTAACTGGGAATAGACAATCGCCATAGATACATAAAAACATGTCACCGACACCTTATCAATGTTAAAAAAATAATACCATGGTCAACCAGATCTAGAGAAATATTAAGAACATAGAATAATAAAAATATTAAGATGGTAGACTTGAAAAACCACAGAGCTAGTTGAATATAGCATTTCATTTTCTTACAAAGATGCTTTGTAACTCGCTCACGATCATCGTCATTTTGAACCTGAAACTTTTCAAAGGTAGTATCTTTCCTTTCAACCCTTTTCGTGTAAAATAAATCTCTCATAAATATCTATGCTATGAATTAATAAATTTTATGCAAATTCACTAATCACCACATGTTTATATAATGAGTAGAGCTACACATAATTTAAAGATGAAATGGATGTTAACGCTTCATCGTAAAGTTATTGAATGGTTGATAAAATTTGACTATGCATGACTTTTAGTATACTTCACCAAATAAATTATCTAAGACATTCATTGCAAAGATTGTTGATTATATTTTTATTACTTCCAATAATCTCCCAATGCGAATGAAAATGGATATTGTAAATTACTATAAAATATTAATTTTTATATGTAATTTTAAATTTTACTCCAAATTAATATGAGCACACATTTTTAAAAAAGAGTGATGAGTGGAATATTGAGAGAAAATTTTGTATACTTTTATTATTTTTTTGCAGGTTACACTTATATTATTAAAGTAAAAAAATCGTTGGATTGAGAGTGAAGTTTAAGAAGGGGTTTCCTTTTTAAGAATGTGAAAGTAATGACATTTTGTGTAAATATGTGAATATTGTGAGGGTGAAGATTAGGAAGGGGTTTTTTTTTTAGGAATGTAAAAATTAATGTGGGATAAAAAAAAAGTGTGAAAATTAATATGGAATATAGGGAGTATTAATTATTTTATTAAAATATATTAATAATATTGTTTAATAAAAATATTCAATACAATTTTGAGTTATACAATATAAACAAGAACCACCCCAAATTAACGTTGCGTAAGCATTAGGTGATTTAGAAAATTTTATCGCATGCTTGAAAAATGATGATGAGTCACCCTAAGTAGTGGATGTTGGATTTGTTGAGTCAATGATTGATCTTTATTTCTTATTATAGTTGCAGCTGACCATAACGATAATAGTTTTGTGATAACGATATAAATGTCATTTTGATGTATTTTTGGTGATTGCAAGCTCGTAATTAACTTTACACATTCATTTATTGTGTTTTAACGATTTTGGATCATTGCAAGGTTGACAAATCAATAATTTTCATATATTAGTGGTCATAACGGTGCCCACATCGCTATAATGATGCACAAGTCGTTAATGATATTTCAATTAGTACTTAAATCTTTTCCGAAACTCCGGCATTGAGGACAAACTTAAGGATATGAACTACCCGAACCATCTTGTACAAAGCAGACAACATGAACCATAAGAAATCTTCTATTGTACTAAAGATAGTAGGTATTAAGTGATAATATTCTTGTATATATTTTTCATGAATTTATTTAGATATCTCTAGAATAGTTGACCTAGAATTATTTCTTATATTGTATTTTATACATTTGTATATATAGGGCTTTACACTATCAATAATAATATTATTCATTCTCATATTCTCATAACTTTTATAGTAGGTAGGTCTCTAAACATCATACAAGTCATTATAAGATTTTTAAATATTTTAATGTCTATATTTATATTTTTATTTGCATTTTATATCTTAATCGTAATAACAAGTGCATAATAGTGGATGAATGAAGAATATATAATCGTTATTGCTCAAAACATCGCCTATTTTGTTATAACGTCATACAATTTGTTATTTTATTTTATAATATTTTAAAGTCTTTATTTAAGTTTTATCCTTCTAATATTTTAAAGTCTTTATTTATTTTTATCCACATTTCTTTATGTTAATCATAGCAACGAATATGTGAATTCAAACACATTTTTAAACTATATTAGTTATTTTCCGTGAACAATTAATTACTTTTACTGAAAAATATTAATTATATATAGTTAATAGTGTGTAGTTGTTCTCGAGCTTGTCAAGATATGTTTTGTCCAATTCACCGAATTATACCAGTCTCATGTATGTTTCATTCTAAGTTCTTTGTAACGCCCGAATTTAATAATAATATATAATAGCCGAGGCGCTACCAAATTGGCCCGTTAACTTAATTAAAGAGAAAATTGTAATTGAGTAAACGAGATTTATTACAAAATAATCATTTGAGATTTACAATGAAAACAATTTAAAATAAATTACATGCAACCATCGCCTCGTGCCCCGCTCGAGCTCCTTTGACTTGTAGAAAATCATAAGCGTGGGGGGATAAGTGTTTGAAAATACACCCAAGAGGGAAACATCAATGATTGCACGCTTAAACAACATTCGTAAGCGCATATGGTATTTTCATATATAAAGCTCATGAGAACATTTAATGCTTTATCACATAGTACGGGCCATTACCCGGCTTGAACATTGTACGGGCCATTACCCGGCTTGAACATAATATGGGTCATTACCCATCTTGAACATATACACGGGCCATTACCCGGCTTGCACATAGTACGGGCCATTACCCGGCTTGAACATTGTACGGGCCATTACCCGGCTTGAACATAGTGCGGGTTACTACCCGTCTTGATTAATAATGCAATTTAACATAGCAATCATAACATTGAATGTTAAACTCGATTAAGAGTGGAGATTGCCCTCACCTTAAAAAAAAACAAGAGCAACAAATGATACAATGCAATACCCCATTAATGATCCTCAACTCCTTGATAATGCATAATCCTAAAGGTCTCAAGTTTCTCCTCATATCCTACAAATAACATATACTCTTAATAATCTCCAATTCCAGACGCTACGAGCGTCGGATCAATAAACTAATTATAATTCTAGAATCTATGAGTGAATACAAATATTTTGATATATAATACCACAATTAATGAAGATCGAATACTTACCAAAATGCTTTGAGATCTCTCTCTCACTTTTCTCTCTCTCTTCCCTCTCTTTTCTCCCCCTCTCTCTCTCTCGCTATTTTCTTTCTTTCTCCCTTTCTCTTCCTTTTTTCTTCTTTCTCTAATTACCCAAGTGAAAATGTATGAATCTTTGAAGACGAACGAAGTTAATATTTCAAATGATAGTTCATCCAAATAATATCTCTACTAGATATTCTCCACCGCCTAATTAACTTAACGGGTAAGTTTGCTTTTTAATATTATTATTATATTATTATATTATATAATATATTATATAGATAGAAAACACACGCACCTGTTGGTCCCGAGAAAGTTGAGTTGATTAAAAACCTTGAGTTAGCTTCCTAGAACAAAATCTAGAAAGGGGGGTTTGAATAGATTTTGTAGATTTTTCAAATCTTTCAAAATCAATTCAAAATATCAAATAAAACACAGCGGAAGATAATTGAATTCTCAACTTTTACAAGATCAAAAGCAAGGTTGATATTCAGATTTTAGTTAAGATTCTGAACTTTAATCTTGAATTAACAAAATTGTAAATCAAACAGAAACTAAAGAAAGCAAGAAATAACACCGGGATTTATAGTGGTTCGGATTTTAATAATCCTACATCCACTCTCCTTCTTCAATCAAGAAGGGACTCTGCTTCTTGCTTACTTCCTTACTTTCGGCTTACAACTTACAACTCGTACAAATCTTCAATCTCCTAAATCCTTCTCTAAATTCTAACTATTACGGTGTGTATTGGATTTTGAAGATTACAAGAAAAGTGTTCTAAAAACACTTAGAACTTTTGAGAACTCTCTTGAAATACTTGTGAAAAGATTGTGATTGAAATCGAGTAGTGAATAGTGTGTAAAATCAAATATGCATAAGAGTTCTATCTATGAAAAATGAAAAACCTAGACCTATTTATAAGTCCGGAAAGACAGTTAGTTTGTTAGTTAGTTCTAACAAACTTGAAACTACCTAACAAACTTAATCTTGTAAAGCTGCTTGAGACCTCGGTGACTCTTCCTACTCGTCTGCGGTGACTTGGTGAAGACTCGCCTTTCTTATTCTACTCGGCTTGTCTTGACCTCGTCGAGCTCTTTATACTTGTCTCCTGCAGATGATTAGGATTGAGGTTGTCTCCGGATGACTTGTCATTCCTCGTCTCCAGTGACTTGAACTATTCTTGACCTAGTCGATCGGCTTCATACTAGAACTTAGTCTTGATTCTTTATCATAGTCTGCTCATCAGAGCAGTCTTTTAACTCATCAAAACAATCTTGATCTAACACACCCACACTTCTATATATATATATTTATATATATATATGATATTATATTTTCTATTTTAAATAAAATTTATATAATTTAATTAAAGGCTAATTATTAATATTAATACTCAATTTATTAAAAATAATTATATACAAATATAAATAATTCACGTAGTGATTTTGGGATATTACAATCTACCCACCTTCTAAAAATTTCGTCCTCGAAATTCAGCTTATAGTTTAAATCATCACAACCCACTTTCCATGCTAGATTATCCTATAAATTATTTCTTCATCCTTTAAACTCCAAATGTGGTTCACATCTATACTATTAATCCTTATTTAGGAGTTAACTCCAAATAATATCTATATTACACAATGCATAGATCGCACTACATTAATCACTCTATTTTCCTCATACTCAATGCTAAAAGGTAACCCAAATGCATAATAATTATTACACCACAATCCAAAATACATATCAGAATAATAAATTTCATTCTTAAATTATTACTCCAAATCTAAACCTCAAAATCATAAGTCACTGCATACGCACTACAAATTTTATTCTTAAATTATTGCTTCAAATCTGAACCACAAAACCATAATTATGCACTACAAATTTCATTCTTAAATTATTGCTCCAAATTTAAACCACAAAAACATAACTTACTGCATACGCACTACATATCAATATACCAAAGCATAACCACACACGCTCACGAGCACACGCTGCCGCGGTTCGGCGCTCAATGGCGGCGATTACACAAAGTATGACATCATGCAAAAGTGATGTAACTAAAATCAACCTTATAGTTCACAACATATCCCATATCAAGCAACTTATAATTATCTAATGGGGTACACATGCACCAAAAATTGTAATTAAATATAAAAAAATTCTAAACCCACAATTGTATAAAAGCCAAAATTTTAATAAAAGCTGAACATAATGATATTTCATACCTTGTGGAGTCGAGACAGGAAGATGGAAGCAAATAATTTACAAACTATCTTTTAAAAGAGAAGTTGACTTATAATTATAAATAATTTTTTTAAATAGTAGTAGATACTGAGCCGAAATGCTCGATACCATTTGTAACGCCCGAATTTAATAATAACATATAATAGCCGAGGCGCTACCAAATTGGCCCGTTAACTTAATTAAAGAGAAAATTGTAATTGAATAAACGGGATTTATTACAAAATAATCATTTGAGATTTACAATGAAAACAATGTAAAATAAATTACATGCAACCATCGCCTCATGCCCTGCTCGAGCTCCTTTGACTGTAGAAAATCATAATCGTGGGGGATGAGTGTTTGAAAATACACCCAAGGAGGGAAACATCAATGATTGCACGGTTAAACAACATTCGTAAGCGCATATGATATTTTCATATATAAAGCTCATGAGAACATTTAATGCTTTATCACATAGTACGGGCCATTACCCGGCTTGAACATTATGCGGGCCATTACCCGGCTTGAACATAATATGGGTCATTACCCATCTTGAACATATACACGGGCCATTACCCGGCTTGCACATAGTACGGGCCATTACCCGGCTTGAACATTGTGCGGGCCATTACCGGCTTGAACATAGTGCGGGTTACTACCCATCTTGATTAATAATGCAATTTAACATAGCAATCATAACATTAAATGTTAAACTCGATTAAGAGTGGAGATTGCCCTCACCTTAAAAAACAAGATGCAACAAATGATACAATGCAATACCCCATTAATGATCCTCAACTCCTTGATAATGCATAATCCTAAAGGTCTCAAGTTTCTCCTCATATCCTACAAATAACATATACTCTTAATAATGCTGGGATTAACATCAATTTGGTCCCATAACTTTCCTACTTTATTGATTTCGTCCCATAACATTTTACTTTTCTAAAATAGTCCCATAACAATTTGAATTTATCCAATTTCGTCCCATAACATTTTACTTTTAAAATAGTCCCATAACAATTCAAATCTATCCAATTTCGTCCCATAACATTTTACTTTTCTGAAATAGTCCCATAACAATTCGAATCTATCCAATTTCGTCCCATATGTCAAAAAATAGCAAAAATGGCATTGTTTCGCCACGCGTGCATCGCACATGTGACAATAATTTGTCATTATTTGTGACGGAATTTGGTCCGTCGATATTTCATAGTTTCTTTGTAGTGTACGTTGGCAAAAATCGGCGACATGTGCGACGCGCGTGATCGAAACGATGCCGCTTTTTTGTCATTTTTCAACGTATGGGACGAAATTGGATAAATTCGAATTGTTATGGGACTATTTCAGAAAAGTAAAATGTTATGGGACGAAATTGGATAGATTCAATTGTTATGGGACTATTTCAAAAATATAAAATGTTATGGGACGAAATTGATAAATTCGAATTGTTATGGGACTATTTCGAGAAAAGTAAAATGTTATGGGACGAAATCAATAAAGTAGGAAAGTTATAGGACCAAATTGGTGTTAATCCCTAATAATCTCCAATTCCAGACGCTACGAGCGTCGGATCAATAAACTAATTATAATTCTAGAATCTATGAGTGAATACAAATATTTTGATATATAATACCACAATTAATGAAGATCGAATACTTACCAAAATGCTTTGAGATCTCTCTCTCCCTCTCTTTTCTCCCCCTCTCTCTCTCTCGCTATTTTCTTTCTTTCTCCCTTTCTCTTCCTTTTTTTTCTTCTTTCTCTAATTACCCAAGTGAAAATGTATGAATGTCAAGACGAACGAAGTTAATATTTCAAATGATAGTTCATCCAAATAATATCTCTACTAGATATGCTCCACCGCCTAATTAACTTAACGAGGTAAGTTTGCTTTTTAATATTATTATTATATTATTATATTATATAATATATTATATACATAGAAAATACACGCACCCACACTTCTATATATATATATATATATATATATATATATATATATATATATGATATTATATTTTCTATTTTAAATAAAATTTATATAATTTAATTAAAGGCTAATTATTAATATTAATACTCAATTTATTAAAAAATAATTATATACAAATATAAATAATTCACGTAGTGATTTTGGGATATTACAGTTCTAATGTCTAAAATAATATACAAGTACAATGTTTAGAATCTCATGACATTTCACTAGAAGTCTAAAACCAATATACGTCGAGAAAGACAAGTGACACTCCGGGTAATATATATGTTTATCAGCTCTTACAAAAGCTCTAAAAGAACAAGTGCAACATAATAATTCAGTAAAATATAACAATGAATATTGAATGACTATAACCTTTTATAAAATTCATTATTATATGTTATCCTATTATAAAAGGATAACATATAATAATGAAGACTATAATATGTATCTCTTTATTGACTTTAAGAAGAAGTTTTTGTTTTGGTTCTTGAGAGTGAATTGAATATTGCATTTCTAAATATTGATACTAAAAAATACATAAAACTCACCAAACCTTCAAATTTATTTAAAAGAATCAAACAAAAACAATAGCTTGTCATAATATTTTTTTGAAACTCAAAAGAACCATCATGTTGATCGTAATATTTTAGCAACAAGTATTTTCGACCAAACAAATATCGAACCCAAGGGACTAGGAGTACAATGGAGCCTCGAAAACATACGTTTCCATAGAATTATAGTGGCTAGTCAAGAATTCAAAATTAAAGCAACAAAAGAACAACACGAAAACGACAAGATATTAAACTAAGCAAACAACAAAAGAAATACCAAGGAGAAACGAGTGCTCGGGTGCAATTCACCAAAGAATCATCAACTACGGATCAAACAAGATTGGAAAAACCACATGCAAGAGAATGATAGGGTCAATCACGTATGAAGCACTCAACCGTACTGGATAAGCCTAGGACGAGTACACAATAAGCACGTAGATTGTCTTAGAGACGACACTCTAAGCCCCTCACTAATTACCCAATTATAAATCAAGCAATTACGTACCCTTATGCCGGTTCTAATGAAATTAACCAAGTCTCCTTGAGTTAACCCAATATTGATATTGATCACACCTCTTAATCCTAACACCTAAGCACCGATTTAACTACCCACGTCTCCATGCGATAATTAATCAAGCAACAAAGGATCAAATCATAGATTAGCAATCAACACATACAAATCACATAAGGATAATCAATCTCTCACAAAAAGGAAAATCCAATCAAATTATCACCATAATCAAGTCATCAATGGATCATCACACCCAAGCACTATGCAATTTAGCTAGTCATCATCAATTCATCAATACCCATAGCAATCAAGAGTGAAATTAAGAAACTCATAACAATTGCAATAAAATAAAAGAGAGATAAGAGAGAGAACACCGAAATTCTTCAAAACTTGAAATAAAATGCAATTCTTACAAAATTCTCAAATCCTTGCATGAAATTGAAATAACAATGGAATAAACTAAATATCTATACTAGATAATCCTTGGGCAATGCAAATTAAATTCTAATCTATGGAAATTTAAAGGCAATTAACTAAACTAAGCTAGTGTGTGTAAAAAGTGTGAAAGAGTGTGTGTGGGAATCCTATCTAATTGTGTGAATTGTGTATCCTCTTCTAATGTTGTGTGGAATCCCCCTTTTGAAAATCTGAGATGGGATATTTGTAATGGGGTTTTGGATCAAGTTTCAAAATATTGCAATTGGGCCCTCAAAATATTAAAAATTGAGAATAGAAACCGTTAATCTGCCTTCTCACGTCTTCAACTCGGTTGAAGAAACACGCCTCGGGTCGAGTTGAGGAAGGCTGGGCCGAGTTGGTTTCAACATCAAACATTCTGGAAAATTTTGCCATCCTCAACTCGGGTCGAGTTGGCCTTCCTTGGGTCGAGTTGGGTGATGAATGGCGCCGAGAGATTTGGGGCTTTTCTGCCTGGAATTTGAAAGATTGTCGACGAAGCTTGCATCGGCGAACAAGGGCGACGGTCGTTGATGAAGAGGGTTAGTGACGGAGGTGGACGCGTGCGACTCCGGAATGGTGGTTGTGTTCAGGTGATTGGCGGCGCGGTGGTGAGGGTGTTTGGTGACCGTGACGGATGGGCAATGGGTGGTTGATGATTGGTGATTGCGGCGAGGTGGTGAGGCGGTGGTGATCGGATTTGTGGAGACGGTTGTTGAATTGGGTTGATTTGGCGATGGGTGAGTCGGTGGGTGGCTGCGATCTGTAACAGATTTGTTGAAGACGACGGGGGTGTACTTCTCAATTTTGTGGGTGTGCTGGGTGGGTGCATTCACCAATCTGGTGGGTGTATGCGACTGTTGTGTTTTTCCGCCGTCCCAACTTCGTTCGATCATATCTTTTGCATACGAGCTCCGATTGACCTGATTCTTTTTGCGTTGCGACCGTCTTTTGGCCCTCTTTCTAACCATATAATGATCCTTTTAATTTGAAGACGTTAACAGACCTCAATTTGCATTCAAAGTTGGCCTAAAATCTGCAATATCAACTTAAAAACACCAAATCAAATAATCAAATGCAATTAGTCAATTAAATGTGAATTAACATGAAAATAATATCAAATTGAGAAAATTAAGCACACAATTAACCTGCAATAATTCACCCTAATCACATGTCCGTAAATATTTGGAAGAAGAAGGAAAAATCAATTACAATTCATCCGATTATTGGCGGTGTGCTTCTTGGTTTTCCAAACCTTAGAAAATTAAAATAGTGAATTAAATATAAAATGCGCTTAAATAGATATAATCGAGGGTCTTGTGACAGGAGAGTGAATTGAATATTACATTTCTAAATAATTTTTGACAAAGAACATGGAGAATTTTAAATTGATGTATGTTATTTGGTAATATAAAAGAATATCATGTTGAAGAATTATATATTATTAATGCACATCACCGTCGCGACCCTTCTCTCTAGTTGTCGATTCCGTGACCCCTGTAAGCTCTCACCATCACCGGCGGATATCCAATTTCTGAAATGTCGTCGTCAGCGCTTACTCGCCGTCGCCGCCATTTCTCACCACCACCGCATCGCACCTCGCGCGGCGACCAACTCTAACAGTCGTCGCCATCGTTGTTCTTCTCTAGTCGGAAGACGACCAGAGAAGGAATAAGCTTAACCGCAATGGCGATGTGAACTTTTGGTAGGGCAAAGGTCGGGATTAATTTAGCCGATAAGTGAAGGATGAATATTCGGACAGAGGCGGTGACGCCGTCCACGGTGGCTCTGTGAAGGAGAAACATTGAAAATGAACATGTATAAATTTTAATTCTCACGTAATTATACATTTTTCAGTTATCACTAATTAATTTTGTATTATATATTTAAATAAGGGTAAATTAGTAATTAATAAAATACAATTTTAAAAAAATTAAATATAATATATTAGTGCAACATGTTTCCGATCGGTGTGATGGAGTGCGATGACACGTGACACGATTTTAGACTATGACTATTGATAGTCGGGGACGACATCCTTTGACGAAGAAATTAAAAGAAAAAAAAGGAAAAGAACGTATTCATTAGCATACTCGGGAAGGACAAGAAATGAGATAAGAATTCTGACCCTTTTTACTTATCTATACTTACTATACTTATCTATACTTACTGTTACCTTATCTGAACTTACTTCTATATTTTAATTAAATTAATTAACTTATCTAATATATATATATATATATATATATATATATATATATATATATATATATATATAAATCCTATTTAATACTACTTATAAATTTATTTGTATATAAATACACATTATTAAACATTATAAAATTTTTAATTTCTATTTCAATTAGAAAAGTTATCAAATTATAATACTTAATTTATTAAAAGCGATAACATGCATTAATAATTTATTTAAAGATTTCAGGGTATTATAACATCAATTTGCGGAGCAATTTCAGACCTTCATATATTATTGGATCAAGTGAAGGATTACACTGTTGGAAAGAGTGCTGAGAGACAATCACGTAGCAAAAGGAATCGGCTCAATCGGAGGTCGGATGCCCAAGATATGGAGGAACGAAGTCGGAGAGAGCGAAGCGAGAAACCAACTCGACCCGAGACACTTCCTCAACTAGGGCCGAGGCATTCAACTCGAGCCGAGGTGATGGGGAAAATGGCAGGGCACTCAACTCGAGCCGAGTTGGGCCCTACTGTGCGAATTTTACTGAATTTTATCACATTTTAAGGCCTTTTTCAAATTTCACAAACTTTAACCTAAGCCGAGTTGGGCCCTAGCGCGAGTTGGATTTCCATGTATATATCTAAACAAAATTCAATAATATTTCATTTTTGCCATGTTATTAATTTTTTTCTCGGTTCTTGTTTTCTACTGAAATTAAAATTAACATTTATTATGTGTTTGTTGAATTGTACTTTAGATGAGAGTCAGATTATAATTTTCACCGTTGGAATATATATAGGGAAAATAAATAAATTACATCACAATCACAATTTTCTATTTGTGTTCTTCCTGGCTCTCGAGGGTTGATTTTTTATTTTTTTATCCAGAAAAAAAAGTTGTTTTATCCTCACAAAAGAAGCATTAGGTATGAGACATACCCTACAACAGTTTATATATTTTTTTCTTCCCGAGAGTTAATTGCGAAACATGCAAGTCCTAAAGAAATTTATTCATTTCACTTATGGTGATATGCTTGAAAAATAGTTTTTTTTTTTTTTTAAAATTATTTATGTAATTTTTGGTCTCATCCCTTAAATGATTAAATAATTTTAAAATTATAGAACTATATATTAAATCTGATTAATTATTGTAAACTAAATAATAAATTATATAAACCCTGAAAATTAAAATTTGTCAAACCAAATAAAATAATGTTAATTAAATATATTTTATTTTAAATTTAAAAACCACTCTAAAATAAAATTAACTATAAAAAAATTAAAAATATGGATAACAATTTAATGTTAAATACTGCAGGAGTTGTTGCAAGAGAATTTTTTTATATTTCACTTTTGGTACTTATGATTAAAAATAATTCAATTTTTGGTTTCAACAGTAGTAAATGGATGAAAAATCTGCAAATTTTAAAAATAATATAAAAACTAATACATTATTATTTCTATTGAGTTCTTTGTATGTAATGTAAGGCAATCCCGCAAAAAATATAAACATTTCTCTCATTCTAGATAGCCATACATAGAGAATAAAAGATTTTTTATGGTGATGATTTTGACGACAATTAGTTAAATAAAAGATTAGAGAAAAAAATAAATATGGTCCAAAAAAGTTTGCCCAATTTTGGTCTCATAACTTTTGAGTTTGTTCAATATGGTCCCATAACTTTTGAATTTGTTTAATTTTTGTCCCATTTTCGTCTGAAAATCTAAAAAGATGTCATTTTTTGTCATGTGACATGCGAGTGCCAGTGAAAATTGGGACCAAACTTGGAAAATTTAAAAGTTATGGGACCAAAATTGGGAAGACAACTTTTTGGAATCAAAACTGGAGACCCAACAAGTTTTGGGACAAAAACTTTTTTCCCTAAAAGATAAGGTTTTGAAGCTAGACCCCAAGTTAATTTTTTTCATAATATATTTATTATTGTTCTAGGAAAAAATAACATAAATAAGAGATTAGATTTTGACAAGGGAAATATTTTGAAGTGACGCTGCAAGATTCGGTAAATGCTTTACTTCAATGCAACACATGTATCACGTGAGATCTTGCCATTATATATATATATATATATATATATATATATATAATGATCATCGATGTTCAATCCAATTATAATTGATGTTGGATTAGCTAGTGAGTTGATGATTAATTATTGGTTATAATTGATTGATTATTGTACCACCTAGATGAGTTGATAAAGATTGATAAACTACTCTTCAAAATTTGTTCGAAAACAATTAATGATATTTCACGATTTTATTACAAATAAGTGCATTAGGTTCTAGAGGTTATGGTAGAGTTGGGGGTTGAGTTCGAGGTCAAGGCCGATCGACTCTAGAACATCTCCTGCTTTTGTTCTCGTTACTGTCTCAATCATATTCCGATTGACTCGATTCTTTTCCGTTGTGATCCTCTTTCAGCCCTCTTTACAATGATATCATCCATCACTTAATTCTAGTAGATGTGTTGATCTCAAATTGCTCCAAAAGTCAATGATTAACTACACATTTAGCAAAACATCATTACCAATTCTCGTCCAAGTGCAATTAGTCAATTATGAGTGAAATAAACATGATAATGACATCAAAATGAGAAAATTAAGAATACAATAATCATACAATGTTCACACTATTCAGTAGCCCCTTCTATATTTTCTTCATTAACTATTGATTTTTATTATTAAAAACGTTACTAGGTTAAAATCCTCCATAGGAAAAAATCCTTAGTCAAGGAAAGGAGAGCTCTTCTAAAATTATGAAGAAATTTATTTTGGATGCCTTTGAGATGAAAGGATCTCAAAAGTCAAGAATCCCTGTCCACCAATAATAATTCTGAACCACCACTCTAGTGAGTATGTATGCTGTCGCCCTCTATAAAAAGGAAAAATTGTAGTTTTGGTCCCATGAGAATTTTTCAATGACAACGTTAATCCCACGTTCTTTTTTGGTCCTTTTTTTTTTTTTTGCAAAAATAGTCCGACCATTATTTTTACGACTAAAACTGCAAATTTATCTCATTCTCTTGGGACCAAAACTACAATTCATCATTCTCTTAGGACAAAAACTGCAATTTTCTTGGGACTAAAAATGTCAAAAATTATAGGATCAAAAGTGTAAAAAGGACCATTTTGCAGAACACCTATTTGATCTCTTGGGACCAAAAATGCAATTTACCCTCTATAAAAATAAGAGAAATAACTAGTTTATGTTTGACCTTATTCACAATAGTAGCAATCTTCAACGAATAAGTTTTTCGTAAGGTTGGATATAATGTTCATAGTGATACGAATATTTAATTTAGTCTATATATAACTAGTTTCTTAATTTCTTAGTTTAATGGCTAGTTTGACACACACACACACACACACATATATATATATATATATATATATTATCATGAATTGGTTCTCAATTTATTATCATTCTCTTGGGATCAAAACTGCAATTTTCTTTGAACAAAAAATGTCAAAAAAAAACCACAGGAGCAAAAATGTCAAAAAAGGATTATTTTGCAGACCACTCATTCTTTTGTAATAAAAATTAAAAGTTACTACCCAATTAATATTATTCTAGTAGTATATATTACCAGGACTTGGCTCTTTATTTATGGTACAACATAATAATGTAACACATCAAAGTGTCGGTGAAAATATGTATAGATAATTAGAGCTAAAAAAAAATTAATAAAGACAAAAAACACAAAGCAGATGTTTATTAAAACATGTGAGGATTCACGTAGAACCCCAATTATTATTGTTCCACCGACACGATAACAAAAACAACAACAAGAATAGAAAATACCATAATTATACAATTCAACACACTTCAAACAAGAAGGTGGACTTCTTTATAAGGATATATATATTTTGTAATTGGGCCAAAGTCCTTCCATGACATCTTCGATTTACATCCACCTTCTTCTCTGGGTGATGTTTTAGGTACGTTTCCATATGCATATGTATAAAAATTAAGAAAACTCGTTAAAATATTACAAAAGAATATAATTAATTGTTGCATAATAATTACTTCCAAATAAAGATGAATCAATTCAAAACTAGTTACATATGATGTCATCAATTAACATGAAAGAGCAAATTAAAAAGCACTAAGCCAATATATTATATATATATATATATATATATATATATATATATATATATATATATATATATATATATATATTTACTTCATCATTGGAGTAATTGGACTCCCGAAATATCCAAAAGTAAACATAGTTAATTGTATGGGAGAAAGAGGATAAGAAATATAGAGGAAGAGATGTTTTAGAGGAAGAATGAAGTGAAGGGTAGTGGAAGCTTATATAGGAGAGCAAATCGGAATAAAGATCACCAGTTTGGTGCCATAATAATGACATTTGAATCATGTAGGTGGATTATTATTGAATTGTTTCATCATATTTTAACTAATTAGACAAAACACCTACAAATATTTCTGCCACAAAAATCCATCTCTAATGACAAATCTTTTTGTAGGGGTTACTTTTTGTAGTGCTATGTTAGTAAAGAGTATCACTTGGGAATCAAGAATATACATCGAATAGATAATTTTTTATTGAATTTCCTAAACTAATGTTAAATACCACAAAAGTAATATTATAAATTAAATATATTTAATACACATATATTGTTAGAATAATTATACAATAAATAAAATACATATCTTGGTGGCAGCATAGTAAAAAAATTAAGTAAGATGTATATTCTTGGTTTTTATGTACATTGGTCAATTCGGACTTAAATATGTATTTTTGAATTGTATAAATAAATTAAAATCAACAATTATTTTTTTTTAAATTAAATTTGGAATTCAACAGATATGTTTCCTCTCCCTCTCCTCTCCTATATGCTACAGCTCGCCCTAATTTTTAACCCTGACTCCGCCATTGGAGGAGATCATATATATCCTTCATGTCAAAGTTATGAGCATGATTACTTCCCATTATGAGAATGTCATCTTTGTATACTATTACATATTTTTCCGGTGTGCTTTAATTAATGTAAACACAATTGTCACACTCATTGGTTTTAAAATCATTTGATAGCATCACGGTAAAAATAGGAAAATAAAAGCCTCATAATACAAAAAGGCAAAAATATCACGTGGCAATTATCTGATATATGACTCGAGTGAAAATAGCATGATTTTTTATTTTGTATATTTGGTTCAATTTGATAGGATTTCATACACTAAATTGACTAATTGTATAATTATCAAGAAACGTAGTGTTTTTATTATTTTTAAAGGTAAAACAGGGAACATTTTGAGCAAAACACAAGTCTAATAAAACATGAATTAATTGAAATGGCCCACCACATCAATTAAAGGAGTGGTCAAATAAATTACATTATTATCTAGGCCTGCATGTTATATTAATTTAAAGTAAAATATGAGGATTGTTTCATATAGGGAGCTAGCTGATTGTGGTCACCTTCTCCACATAAAATGAAAGAAATTGTGGGCCCAAATAATTCAACTTCATGATTAATTAATTTAACACCAAACAATGGCCCACCATAAACGTGATTCATGGCTTAACTAGAGTTATCATAACACTGTGTAGGTATATTAATTGGGTAATAAGTGCAAGCTAAATTAGTTATCGTAATATCGAGAGAGATGCAATTAAAAAGGAAATCAAATCACACCATCACTGTAACAGGTAAACTATAGTTTTGATGTCAAGAGAATGAGTGGTCTGTATAATTGTTTTTTTTTCAACATTAATTAATGGACCTGCAGGTTTTTTCAACAATTTTTGTTATAAGAAAATTGCAGTTTTGGTCCTATGAAAATGATAAATTGCAGTTTTGGTTTCAAGGGATTTAGATAAAATTACAGTTTTGGTCCTAAAATATAATGGTTGAGACTATTTTGCCAAAAAAAAAAATATATAACGTGAGATTAAAATCCAAATTTTTAATCTTAAACTAAAACAAGGGAGAAGTAACATTCTATCCCAAAACAAACATAAGTTGATCAGTTTCATCACTTCTACAAATAGTTATGATTTATTCATAATTATTTTCATTTAAATTTATATTAGTTAGGGAAATTCTAAACCAATATGATAACTTCTTGACTTTAAAACATAAAACAATAACGTGCACACATTACATCAATAATACCATAAACAAAAGATTAGGTTGGAAGCTAGGCCCCAAATTTATTTTATAACATATATATATATATATATATATATATATATATATATTATAGAAGATAACATAAATAAGAGATTAGGTGCTGACATGAGAAAAGATTTAGAAAGTAACACCGGCTCTAAAATGTGTTAAATACAGAAATGATCCCAAGAAAAACTTTTAGTACTATTCTCGATAATGACCATTTTGTATGTATTTTAATTGCAAAATTATTTTCACAATAATTAATTTTTAAACTTTTTTTTTTTTATAAAAATGACTATTTTTTACATTTTTCTTGTGAAACTACTCCTATCCCCTCTAAGAGTAGGACAAAAATTTTCAACATTATCAATTTCAGGATGCCTCGGCAAATATGTGGATTTTTTTATATTGAGAAAATTATGTTGAGACCAAAAAAATCACATATTTGTTGAGTTATCATGGTGGTCGATTTCCCTCAATTTTCGTCATCACGTGCAAAAACGTGAGATGAAACGATGTCATTTGCATTTTTTCGCGAAAATGAGATCGAATCGAATACTTTGTGAGTTATGGGACAAAATTAAAAATTTGAAATATTTTGGGACCTTTATGCGAAAAAGTCAGAGTTATGGGACCAAATCAATTTTCAACTCACAATACCATAAACAAAAGATTAGGTTGGAAGCTAGGCCCCAAATTTATTTTATAACACACACACACACACACACACACATATATATATATATATATATATATATATATATATATATATATATATATATATATATATATATATATATATATATAGAAGATAACATAAATAAGAGATTAGGTGCTGACATGAGAAAAGATTTAGAAAGTGACACCGGCTCTAAAAATGTGTTAAATACATAAATGATCCCAAGAAAATTTTCAAATTGCACATTTAGTACTATTCTCGAAAATAATCATTTTGTATGTATTTTAATTGCTAAATTATTTTCACAATAATTAATTTTTAAGCTTTTTATATAAAAATGACTATTGTTTACATTTTTCTTGTGAAACTACTCCTATCCCCTCTAAGAGTAGGACACAAATTTTCAACATTATCAATTTCAGGATGACTCAGGAAATATGTGGGATTTTTTTATATTGGAAAAAAATTATGTTGAGACAAAAAAAAAAAAATTCACATATTTGCTGAGTCATCATGGAGGTCAATTTCCCCAATTTTCGTCATCACGTGCAAAAACGTGAGACGAAATGATGTCATTTGCATTTTTCAAGAGAATTGACCTGAAATCGGAAAACTTTGTGAGTTATGGGACAAGATTGAAAATGTGTAATATTTTGGGACCTTTTGATAAAAATTGGACGTAAATTGAACAATGATTAAACTTATGTAACTAAAATGAATATTTTTTACTATCTTGGGAAAATTTACGAAAAATATTAGAGTTACGAGAAAAAGATATGTCTTAACTCATATGTATATATATATACAATATAATTTAGGGGCATTTACATATAGGGTCAAAAAAGTAGGCTAATTACAAATAGGTTCAAAAAATTTGAACGAGAAGGATAAAAATATTTGAACAAACGCACAAAAATATTTGAACATGAACCTATTTGTAATTTTGGATTTTTTCATGAACCTATTTGTAATTTTTCCTATATGGTAGACTTACTAAATATTGAACCTCCCCATGTATGAGCTAATTTTTTTTTCCTGAACACGTATTTATTTTAAATTTCCCTCGATCGCTTAACAAACTTCCCCATGACCATGGTAATTGCAAGGTATGTCATGTTGTCACGCCGTGACATGATCCTCAAAATAACGAGGGCAAAATACTGTAATGAGCATAAAATGCAGGTCATGTTCTTGGCGGTCACGTAGGATTAGGTTAGACTGGAAAATTGGTCCGTGATTCAAGTTGCAAAATATTAAAAATCGTGGTATCAAATTGCAAATAAAAATTATATTGTAATTGATAAACAAAAAAGTCAGTTAATCAGGGACTTATTTGCAATGTCATTAATTCTAGTCACCATACCTAAGATAATTATTTTATTTGGTGTAAATTTTATCTCTGAGAAATATATGATATACAATGGAGCGAAAGATTAGGCTGGAAGCTAGGCCCCAATTTATTTTATAACGTATATGCATATATATATGTATAAAATTATTTATTATAAAAGATAAACCTGACCAAATCACAAAAAGAAAAAAATCGGTTGAGATATTTTCTCAACTTTTTCCATGTAAATTTGATATAATCAATATTCTATTACCTGATAAATACGAGTTAGAATATTCCTTTCAACAAATCAGATATATGCGGCTTAATTCACCGACCACCGGGTTCCACACTTTAGTGGGAGACTCGGGTTCGATTCCCTTTGGGAACGTATATTTACCAATCAAAAATAATTAAAAAAATATATAAATAATTAACACAAATCAGACAGATTGGAAGATGATTACGTTCTTAAATATATACAACATATTTTCATTTTTCATTGGTTTTGACTAACACAAACCTCGATCATTATCTATATAACATATAATACATGAAATACAAAAATGTATATATAATTGATTTTTAAAAGATATGTAATTAATTAGCATTAATAATAAATCTAATTTACTACAATTTGATTATAAATTTTAGGATAATTTCAAATGAGAGATAATTTCAGAAATAGTTACGTAACTTTACTTGAATCCAGAATTGGTCCTTTTTCTTTTTATTTTATCAATTGTGGTCCTTTTGATAACAAAATAGGTCATTTTAGTTGGATAATTTAATTTTTGGCCGGAAAAATTACTGGAAAATGGCCGGAAATCTGTTGTAACATATAGAATGACACGAAAATGTACCAAAATGACGGACTCGCCAAGAGAAAAAGAAACTTATAGGCCTTGACCATCCCCTCATGGTAAAACACTTGAAATTAGTGATGAAAATTTACAAAATGTACGATTTTAAAATTGCAATTACAAGGAAGGTGTAAACGAAATTTGAAATTAATTGAGAGCTTTGCTTCCTGGATGAGTAACGATTCAAATGAGACTTGACACGGCCATCGATGTGACAAGAATACAAAATTAGGGCAATTTTTCGGTAAAAATTGGAATTTTCCGTAAAAGGACCAAAATTGAGACGAAAATGATCAAAATTGATAAATTAAAAAGAAAAGAACTAAACTTGAATTCAAGTAAAGATACAGAACATTAAGTTTCTTAAATATATAAACTTGCGTACATAATGAAAGAGAAGGGATAGAGATTAGTAACCGTGTTAAACATCTTTATTTCCTTACTACCTTAGGAGCTTTTGGTAGTTAATTAGGTGCTAATTAACTCTAGTGATCACCCTGATCGTAGTGTAGTTCTAGTGGATAGAAATTACGACCAAATTATATCGAACCCAAGGAACTAGGAATGAAATAAAGCCATGAAATTGCACGTTTTCAAGGATTATAGAGGCTAGTCAAGATTGCAAAATTTAAGCAACAAAATAACAACACAAATTTAACAAGAAATTAAACAAACAATAACCAAGGAATATCAAGGATGAGAGAGTAGTGCTCGGGTGCAAATCATCGAAGACTCGCCAATTTCGTATCATAAATAATCAAGTGCTCATTCTAAGAGGGATCATAGGGATAACCAACAAATAATTCCAATAAAACCGTGCTAGATAAGCCTAGGTTCTAAATGATCAAGTAAGCATGTAGAAATGTGAGAGACAACACTCTCACCCCTCACTAATTACAAGCAAACAACAAGTAATCAATGTGCCTTAATGAGATTCTAATTAATTAACCAAGTATCCTTGAGTTAACCAAATATCCACTTCAATCACAAAAGAAAACCTAACACCTATGCATCAATTCGTAAAACCAAGTATCCTTGAGAAAATTAAACCAATAAACACAAGATCAAGGCTAGTTTAAGCAATCAAATCATACAAAGCATCATTAAGACAAGTAATCACCTCAACAAATGAACACTCAATCACAAATTTACCAAAATCAACTCATCTAGGGATCATTGCACCCGAGCACATAAGAAATTTAGCTAATCATGGCTAATTGAAGGAAACCCATAAACATTAAGTAAATAGGAAACATGAACAAGCTTAAATTAATAAACAAAACTTGATATAAATGGTAGAAGTCACCTTGATGGAGTTTAATACAACTTGAATACTCAATTCTATCAGCTATAACTCTTGGGTAATGAAAATCTTTACAAATGCTAAGAACACCTATCACTATGTGTAAATGTATGCAGAGAGAAATCCTAAATTAAAACCTAATGAAATGTGCTAAGTGTGGGAATCCTCCCTCAATCAGCTGAAATGGGAAGTATTTATAGTGGGGGCAAAGTTACAAACTCCAATTTGCAAATAAGAGCCTCGAAAATGATAAAATTTCACTCAAAATTGTGTAGCAAGTGGTCCCACTCGGCCACTGGGAGTTCCACTCGGCCGAGTGGCCTTCTATTGGCTTGGTCGAGTGTCTTCTTCCAGTGCAGAGTGACTCGGGCAAAATTACCTCACTCGGCCAAGTGAGCTTGGTCATGGCCGAGTGAGAAATCTTCTGGCGTGGAGTGACTCGGCCATCTTTCATCCCACTCGGCCGAGTCACATTTGCTATGGTCAAGTGAAGATTCTTCGGAATGGGATGACTCGGCCACCGGGTGCTCTCACTCGGCCGAGTCACTTGAGCTCGTCGAGTGGAGTCTTCTCGAATTGGCCAACTCAGTGCAACACCGCCTTCACTCTGCCGAGTCATCTCCCACTCGGCCAAGTGACCTCGATTTTTCACATCTTTTAAACATGTGCATCGAAATTTTGATCTCTTTCTTTTCACTTCTCAGCTAGCTCCTCTCCTTGAATGGATCTTGCTCCCCAAGTTGTTGTCTAGCTCGATTCTTTGCTCGTTTCTCATTCTTTTCCTAGAAATGAGTCAACACTGCATGAAAGTATTAGTTCCACAAAAATTAAGCCCATTAACTTAAGATTTGCAATGAAATACACCAGATATGATATAAAATGATCATCAAATATCATGCAAGAATGAACCCAATCAACTCCCCCAAACTAAGAGATTTGCTTGTCCCCAAGCGAAGACAACTAAGCACATTTGGGTGATTTCATTGCAATCACGTTCAACGAGCAAAAGAATGAAATGGAATGATCAAACTCCTTCAATGAAAACAGGCTTCAATGCAATAATCAACTAATCACTCAAGAATTGTCATGTTTAGACGAATGCAATCTCGAATGCTCAACTCAATGCTCCTTCCATGGAGTGTTTCACTCACTCTCAAGTGTATTAAATCATGATAAGCACTCAATCATCAATCCACAAAAATGAACACCATAAGCTTGCCAATAGACTCGATCTCAATTATTTATTTTATGCTTCAAACATGAATCAAAGAGGGCTTTTTTCAAAGGTTGTAATGTAGGCTCTTTGGAGAAGGGTAAGTGAATTTTAGGACAAGTAACTCAAGAATTAGAAGAGCAGATGAAAGTTGACTAAACAATATAATACAAACTTCATCACAATTTCAACAATCATCACTCTTTCTTTCCTTTTTCTTCCATTCAAATACAATTCACCACCAAACTCTTTTGAGACTTTCTTGCATTTTCAAGCTCAAAATTTAATTTTTTCTTTCTTCACATTCATTTTTCATCTTTTCCACGATTCAATTTTTTTTTCTTTTCAACCCTTCTTTCTTTTTCTCTCATCAAACTTAGCAAATCAACCACCACACTTTTCTTTTCACTTCACCATTTTTTTGGTCAACAATCAAGCTCTACTAATTATAGGGACAAAAAGGCTCATAAGAATAGACAAAATGGTTATAATTTCACAAGCTTGCCAAAGAATAAGGATTTTAGGCTCAAATTGGCTTACTAGGGAAATTAATATTTTTGGTGGGGTCAAATTTGGCTAATTTGCTTTCAAATCAAACAAGACCTCTTATCATCTTCACATAATCCACACAAAACTCAATTTGGACAAGTCTCTAGGCAAGTTCTAGCATGCAAATTCATGAACGATGCACTCAACAAGGAATTAAACCGCATAACATGTACGATTTAAAAGGCACAAAAGCTCACGGGTTCAAAATGAACAAAGAGTATTGCGTTCTTGTCCACACTCATCATTACAAGTCAATCAATCATGATAGCATTATGTTACACATCCACTTATAAACACCTCCAAAGTCTAATGAATCCACCAATCAATCACATGAGCTCATGATCGTAACCTCAACAAATACCTCCATTCACAATAACACTCATCACAATCAATTTTCAAAAAAAAATTCTCATAAAAATGAGAGGCCAATTGGTACAAACAAAGGATTGCACAACTAACCTACCCCCAAAACTTTTTCATTGCCATGCAATTAAAAATTTGGTAAGATAAGTAGGGCAATTTTGTTTGTACACAACTACCTACAGAAAATCCACCAACCATCTCAACAAACAAGAAAAACACATCGAATTAACCACGAGTAAAGTTAACATCCAAAACATCCAACAAATAAAAATTTAATACAATCCCCAAATGACATGAATAAATAGGAGTTCAAAATCATAAGGAACAAGAGAGTAAAGTCTTGATACCACCCCCCGATCAATTCATTGTGGAGGGATATGTCTCGTAAAATGCCCTTGAGCTACGTGCCACTCGTACATTACTCGCCGCATCATAAGTTGTTCATCATGAGCAGCCTTGTTTGCCGCCTCCATCTCCATCATCCGGCTCTCCATCGCCAACCTGTCTCTCCTTAATGCTGCTCATCCTAGTGCCAAGCCCCTCTTGCCTTTCTTCCAAGCTTCGCATACGGACATTCATAGATTGCATGCTCGAGGTTAGGCGTTGCATTTCCGTTCTCCTCACGTATGTGTACAGGAGAGGTTGAACCCGTTGTGGTGCCGGTGCCTCCGTTTCTTGCTGCATACCATTGGCTTCTTCATGGACTTGAGCACGACTAGATTCTCCTCTATCCCTTCTTGATCTTTTCTCCCGTCCTTCCGCTCTGCCATGCATAAAGACACGCACCCACTCTTCATGAGCTTGAGAGTTCATTCGCCAATTGACTCTGCTTGTCACGGTGATGAGAGATGGGTTGTTCATAGGAACTTCACTCCATCGTGCATGCACATACAAATTGTGTCCCCTATCTTCTTAATGACACACATTCTGCCAACGCCTTGCTATCCAATCTATCCCCCGTCTAATGGTTCCTCATCCGAGCTAGGCTCCCAATTATCTCCCTCGGCTATGTTGACTACTAATCCACCAATTGAGAAGTTCTTCACTTTATCTTGTCTTCCCAACTGCCCAATCAAGTAGATCCCAAAATTCAATGGGATACGGTTAGCCATGCGATTCAAGATATATAGCTCCTCATTGCGCACCGATCCACATTCGTGTCTAGCAAACAATGTGTTTGCCGAGAATCCGATGTGCTAGCCGGAAAACGGGGTTCAAGATGTTGGATGCTTTAGAGCGTGCCACATCAAACACGCATCTCTCCTCGTGAACTTTATTTGAAATGCTGTCCCACATCGCATTTTTGTCGAAATCTTCCATTCCTTGATACGAGTCGACGGGGACATTTTGTCGAGTCTCAAAAAGGATGTTGAGGCTCTCTACCCAATGTCTTGTTGGCATTCCCTCTTCTGAATTTGATTTTATACGGAATGTCCTTTTTGTCGTGTACACGTCCAAAGTGCTTAGAATTTCTAGCACCGGTGTCAAGTATGTTTCATTTCGCACCTCCAGTGAAAATTTTCCATCCGATATTGTCGAAGAGTTGCTCCACTTCTTCCTTGATTCCCATCTTTTCGGCCACCACCGGATCATAGTATCGGGTGGGCCTCATCTTTATGCGCACCAACTTCACAAACTTTTCTCGCAAACTCTTCCCTCGTTGGTCCAAATACAATTCCATAATCGATGGTTTATGCCCACACAAGGCTTGACACCTAGCATTAATTTCCTCCTCGGTTGGGCCTTTGCTCGATTCCGGAAGTCGATGCTCTTTTACTCATTTTCTCGCAAAACAAAAATCATTCATTCCATGAGTAAAGCATATGCAATCACTTACACAAATTTCAAAATTTCCATTCACAACTCTTGTCACTTCTATTTCAATCATATCCTAGCACAATTTGCAATTAAACTTAAATAATCACGAGCAAACATGAGTCTCTTATAAGTTTAAATCATGCTCAAGGATTTTTAACAATCTAAGCAACACTCATCTCCATTCATTCACACAACAATCAACTTTTTCAACAATTTCCTCCTTAGCATAGTCAAATTCACAAAAATTTTTCAAGAGAAATTTTGAAATTGACCTTGCATTTGAGTAACCCATGACATATATGAATTAACAAACTCTACTACATGAAGAAAATTGCATCAAAGCATCAACAACACCTCTTACTTAGAAATTTCGAATTCAAGAAGCATATACTATGCAAGTTTCAATTTCTTTCAAAATTTCAACAAATTGGCACAAAATTGACAAGGAATTGGGATGCCCATAACATATAACATGATTCAACATCAATTCTAGGCTATCTCATCACATTCATCATCAACTACACAAAATCCCCAATTTTTGAATAAGAACCCTAAGTAAGAGAATGCTTTAATTAATCCAAGAGAATGAGAGAAAGAGTAGTGAATGAGGAATAGAAGTACATACCTTGAGGTTTTGAGAGGGAAACGGCCGTGTGAGATGACCGAGTGAAGTGGCCGATAATTTCAAAGAGAAAAGCAGGAGAGAATGCGTGAGTTTGTGTGTTTTTAGTGTGTGAAAGTGTGTGTGAAATGCTGAAATGGGTTTAATAAATAAGGGGAGGGGTTGAAATGCAATAAGAGAAAGAAGAGAGGCCAAAAATTAAAAGAATAATACTTACTCGCGAAGCGCGACTCGGCCAGACCGTATTCCACTCGGCCAAGTTGCTTGGCACATGGTCGAGTGGACTTCTTTCCGGGAGTGTATCACTTGGGCCTCACTTCTCTCACTCGGCCGAGTCGCATGGGCTGTGGTTGAGTGAGATTTTTACTGGATCTTTTTTACTCGGGCGTTACATATCTCACTCGGCCGAGTTGCTTTGTGCTCTTGTCGAGTGAGATTTAGTCTGGAACTATATCACTCGGCCTCCTCAATCCCCACTCGGCCGAGTCATTTCACTCATGGTCGAGTGGACTTCTTCTCGAACATCCTTACTCGACCAAGTGATCCCCTACTCGCCAAGTCAAGTTTCAACTCGAACTCCGTCCCCTATTTTCTCACAAATACACCATTTTTTCTCAAATAATCACACCTTTTTAGCCTTAAACAAATAAGCATAATACCCCAAATCAACAAGACACCAAAATTAAAATACAACACACCAATAGAATATTTTAGTGCAACACGAAATGAAAAACGAACACATCCCCCAAACTTTTTCATTGCCGTGCAATTAAAAGTTTGGAACGAGAAGTGTTTCAAATAGAGTGTGCACTAAATGGCTAATAAGCCCAAAACAACAACAACAATTCATCAAGAGCTCAATCACAAGCATAAAAATCCATCAAGAATTACAATTCAAGGCATGAATATAACCCGACAAGGGTGTGCGCCGGTGCAATGTCACATGTTTAACAAATAAAATCCCCCAAACTTAGACATTGCAAGCAAGTCTAAGTTCGAGCCGGGTTCCTTACCAAAGTTCACCTATATTGACTCAAAACTTGCACCTCTCGCACCCTTCCGTCTCCTTCACATCGCACAACGCCTCTTCGAATCACGTAGATTTCCACACTCTTATTAGCACATTTCATCGCCTAGCACAAACAAAACACACTTATTGAAAGCAAAAACGAACACAAAACAAAGAAAGCAATAAAAGGATGGGTTGCCTCCCATCTAGCGCTAGTTTTAACGCCCTATGCCGGACGGAGCGTGAGTTGCTCAACTTTCCTCCAAAAATTGCTCATCCACAAGGCCAATTTGAGAGGGTACAAGGAAGTGCTTGATTCTATGACCGTTAACAACGAACTTATCACCTCTCTCATTTGTCAATTCAACGTGACCATTAGAAAATGCTTGTGCAACCACAAAAGGACCGCTCCATCGAGACTTGAGTTTTCCCAGAAAGAGCTTCAATCGGGAGTTGAATAAAAGCACTTTATCACCTTCTTTAAACTCCTTTCTCTTGATCCTTTGATCATGCCATTTTTAAGTCATCTCTTTGAAAATTCTTGAACTCTCATAGGCCTTTTCCCCGAACTCATCCAACTGATGCAATTGAAGCATTCTCTTTTCACCCACCATGGTCTCATCCAAGTTTAACTTTTGAATTGCCCAATAAGCTCGATGCTCTAGTTCCACCGGTAGATGACACGGCTTTCCAAAAACTAACTGATAGAGGGACATTTGCAATGGAGTTTTGAAGGCGATTCTGTAAGCCCAAAGTGCATCATCGAGTTGGATGGACCAATCCTTCCTATTAGTCTTCACTGTTTTCTCTAGAATGAGCTTGATTTGGCGGTTTGAGACCTCCGCCAAACCATTCGTCTGTGGGTGATATGCGGTGGAGACTTTGTGTTTGACACCATACTTCTCAAGAAGTCTCCCCATAAGTTTGTTCACAAAGTGTGAACCCCCATCACTAATTAGAGCTCTTGGGACCCCAAAACGTGAAAAGATGGTTTTCTTGAGAAAATTGAGCACAACTTTAGCATCGTTGGTCTTCGTGGCTATGGCTTCCACCCACTTAGAGACGTAATCAACTCCCACGAGAATGTAGAGATGACCAAAAGATGGAAGAAATGGGCCCATAAAATCCAACCTCCACACATCGAAGAGCTCGACTTCCATGAAAATTGTTAAAGGCATCTCACCTCTTTTAGCAATTGAACCCATTCTTTGGCATCTATCACATCTTTGCACGAAAGCTTTGCTATCCTTAAACATTGTCGGCCAATAAAATCCAGATTGAAGCACTTTCATTCCCGTCTTTTCTCCTCCAAAATGTCCACCACAAGGCATGGAGTGGTAATGTGCAATGATGTCTTCCACTTCATCTTCCGGGACACACCTTCGTATGATTGAATCTAAACCCCTCTTGAAAAGATAAGGTTCATCCCAAGTATAACTCCTCACATCTTTCAAAAACTTTTTCTAGCATATGACGACATCTCATCGGGTATCTTCCTCCAACCAAATAATTTGCTATATCGGTGAACCATGGATGTTTCCCTTTTACAAGTTTCATACCATATACTTTCATAACTCCAAACAGTCTCTCATCCGGAAATGTCTCATTGACTTCAATATTTTCTTCCATGCTTTCTTTTCCTCTCTCAAGACGAGAGAGGTGATCTCGCAATCACGTTCTCACCGCCCTTCTTATCTCTAATTTCCATGTCAAACTCCTGAAGCAAGGGAATCCAACTAATCAATCTCGGTTTTGTATCCTTCTTGGACATTAGAAAGCGAATTACAGAGTGATCGGTGTACACAAAGTTTTTACCCCTACTAAGTAGGGACGAAACTTATCAAAAGCGTACACTACCGCAAGAAACTCTTTCTCGATCACGGTGTAGTTCACTTGAGTTTGGTTGAAGGTCTTTGAGGCGTAATATATTGCATGGAATCGATTATCCCTTAGTTGACCGAGAGCCACCCCCATGGCATAGTCACCGAGTCACACATAAGCACAAATGGTTGTGACCAATCCGGGAGATCAAAATCGGGAACTCACCAACGCCTCCATAAGCTTCCCGAAAGAATCAAGACAAGCATCATCAAACACAAAAGGAATATCTTTTTCAGGTAAATGAGACAAGGGTTTAGCTATTTTAGAGAAGTCTTTAATGAATCTTCTATAGAAACCCGCATGCCCTAAAAACGATCTAACCCCTTTCTCGTTTGTTGGTGGAGGAAGCTTCTCAATAGCAACCACTTTAGCCCAATCAACCTGCAAACCACTAGATGAAATATGATGACCAAGGACAATCTCGTCTTGAACCATAAAATGACATTTTTCCCAATTCAAAACAAGATTAGTCTCTTGGCACCTCTTTAGCACCAATTCAAGATTTTCCAAGCAAAGTGATCAAAAGAACTACCAAACACGTAAAAGTCATCCATGAACACCTCCATCACATGCTCAATCAAATCATGAAAAATAGCCATCATACACCTTTGAAACGTAGCCGGTGCATTGCACAACCCAAACGACATACGTCTCCATGCATATGTACCATAAATGCAAGTAAAAGTTGTCTTTTTCTGGTCCTCTGGGCTATCATAATTTGATTATACCCCGAATACCCGTCTAAGAAACAATAGAACTTATGCCCACACAACCTATCTAACATTTGGTCCATGAAGGGGAGGGGAAAATGATCTTTACACGTGGACTTGTTTAATTCTCTATAATCCACACAAACACGCCACCCGGTGGCTACCCTTGTAGCAATCACCTCATTTTGATCGGTTGTGATAACCGTCATACCCCTTCTTAGTAACGACATGCAACGGAGACACCTAAGAACTATCACTAATAGCATAAATCATTCCGTAATCAAGAAATTTAATAACTTCCTTTCTAATGACCTCTTGTATGATAGGATTTACTCTTCTTTGGGGTTGGACAATGACTTTGCTACCCTCCTCTATCCTAATTCGATGCATGCACATGGAGGGATTAATCCCTTCAAGTCATCAATTGACCATCCTATTGCATTCTTATTTCTAGACAACACCACCAACAACTTTTCCAATTCACTATGACTCAATTTAGAAGAGACAATAACCAGATACCTCATTTCCTTGTCAAGATACGCGTATTGGAGGTGATCGGGTAATGGCTTCAACTTATCCTTTTTCTCCTCTTGTTTGGGCACTCCTTTCACTTCCTCTCCCAAAGGTAAGATTTGAGAGTTTATCTTCCACTTTTCCATGGCATCTACTTTTGTCACCAAATTCCTACAATTAGCACCAAAAGAAACACTTTCATTAGAAACATCAATAACATTTGAATATAACTCCCTACTCAAAAATGAACACGAATCAATAGACAAAGAGAAGCTAGAGAAATCTTCGCATTCGTCTTGAATGATGTCTTTGATGCTTCTCACAAAATTACAACTCTCAACTTTGTCATGCTTTTTCAACGAATCACTCAACGAAAACTTCACCACTTCCTTGTTGAAGCTCAAGGTCAACTCAGCCTCCTTTACATTGATCATTGATTCCCCCGTGGCTAAAAAGGGTCTACCAAGGATCAATAGGACATGTTCATCTTCCTCCATATCTAGGATTATGAAGTCCGCTGGAAAAATGAACCTATCCACTTTGACTAAGACATCTTCAACTATCCCTCTTGCCTAGCAATTAATCTATCGGCAAATTGGAGAGTCATAGAAACTTCATTAATATCCCCCAACTCTAACGTCTTGTAGATGGAGTATGGCATGAGTTTAATGCTAGCTCCTAAATCACAAAGAGCTAACATTGTATCACTCCCCCAATCTCACACGGTAGTGTGAAGCTTCCCGGATCTTTGAGTTTTTTTAGGAACATTCCTTTGGAGAAGTGCACTACACTCTTCGGTTAAGCTCACGGTTTGATGTTCTCCCAATCTCTTCTTGTTAGATATGGCATCCTTAAGAAATTTCATGTAATGCGGCATTTTCTCCAAAGCATCGGCAAAAGGAATGTTAATGTGGATTTTCTTAAAGATCTCGAGAAACTTGGCAAACTTCTCCTCAAGTCCTTTCTTTATGAACCTTTGTGGATAAGGTAAAGGAATGGGAGTGATAGGCACCCCCACTTGTCATGAGCACCTTCTTCATATTTCTTTTCTCTTAACTCTTTTGCAAGCTTCTACTTCGGACTCTTCTTTGAGCTTTCTCCTTCAACTTTCTCGTTTTCCTTGCTTTCCATTGTCACCTTCTTCTTTGTCACATCCTTTTTCATCCCCTTATCTTCCTCATCTTCTTCAACAATCTCCAATTCTTCCTCATTATCTTCCTCTTCATCTTCAATCTCTTCATTAGAAACGGGCATGGGTGGGCCATCATATGAAGTGTCACTCCTTAGTTTAACTCCCTTACAATGCTCTCTTGGATTAACCTCGGTTGTGGATGGAAACTTGCCTTTGGATTGCATATTCCCCACGGTTGTGGCTGAGCAGATGAAAGGGTAGGTGAATTTTAGACAAGTAACTCGGTAATTAGTAGAGCGTAACTTCACCACAATTTCAACAATCATCACTCTTTCTTTCATTTTTCTTCCATTCAAATACAATTCACCACCAAACTCTTTTGAGAGGCAAGTTGATTGGGTTGAGTGACGCGGCGGCGAGGAGTGGCTGGGAATCGCGACGACGGCAGCTGTCGTTGGTCGCGGCGGGAATGGCTATTGTGCACGCCAAATAGCAACGAAGAAAATGGTGGGCAGCATCGATAATTGTGGGTGAGAGGAGATGGAGTCGCCGCGATGGTTGGTGGTTACGGTGGCATGGTGTGTCGGATTTGATGTGGTGGTGGGTGACGACGGTGGAAATTGATTGTGGTGGAGATTGGTTTTGTTGAATCTGCCGATTTGGAATTGGTGGGTGCGTTGCTGCATAGGTTGAGGGTGTATTCGCTGATTCGATGGGTGTATGCGATTTTGGGTGTTTTGCTCACCACAACTTCGTTCGGCCGTATTTTCTTCATGCGAGCTCCGTTTGACCCGATTCTTTTTGTGTTGCGAAGCTCTCTCGGCCCTCTTTCTACCCATATAATTTCTCGTTTGATTTGAATACAACAAATGTCCTCAATTTGCACTCAAAATTTGCCTCAACCTACGATTAAATATTCAAAGCACCAAATCAAATAATTAAATGCAATTAGCCAATTAAATATGAATTAACATGAAAATAATATCAAATTGAGATAATTAAGCACACAATAATTATGCAATTTTCACACTAATCAACTCCCCCAAACTTAAGGTGTTGCTCGTCCGAGCAACGAAATTAAAGAACAAGGGGGAAAATTGCATAGACTCACTCAATATATGGACTTATCAACACAATCATGCAATCAAGCAATCATCCTCAAATGAATCATCAAGCCAAAGAGCAACTAATCACCTTCACATGAGTTGTGCTTCAACAATAGCAAATTCGAACAAACTGTCTACCAATTCTCACATGATATGTGTTTCACACTCATCACTCAAAAGTGTATAGGGCATGTATACTCTCAATCAATCAAATCAAACAAGTGCACTACCATAGGCTTGCCACAAGTCTACATTTCCTACCACACAAAAGTGTTCAATCAAGGAATCAACAAGGTCTTTATATTTGGTTGTAATATAAACTCTTTGGTAGAGGTGGAAGATTTGGATAACTCGACTCAGTAAACTAGTGGAGCGAGAGGTCAAGACGCCTAGGAACATCTCTTACTCTCAAGAGAAAGTGCAATTGTACGGATTGCATCCACAATACTCAACTCACACAATTTACTCGTTTTTTACAATTCATTCTTCTCAATTAATAGTCATAGAACCCCTTTTTCTTCCATTCAATCAACCACAATATGCACAAGAGATTTTTCTTCTTTTCATCATTTCTTTTCTATTCACATCTCTTTTTTCAAAGTGCACATTTTTTTCTCATCTTTTTCAACAATCTCCAATTCTTCCTCATTATCTTCCTCTTCATCTTCAATATCTTCATTAGAAACGGGCATGGGTGGGTCATCATATGAAGTGCCACTCCTTAGTTTAACTTCCTTACAATTCTCTCTTGGATTAATATCGGTTGTGGATGGAAACTTGCCTTTGGATTGCATATTCCTCACGGTTGTGGCCAATTGTCCCATTTGAAATTCAAGGGATTTGATTTGGTTCCCTTGTTGAGCAATTTGGCTCCCAAACAAGCCTTCCATCTTATCAAGTCTTGCTTCCATCTTATCAAATCTTGCCTCGAGCGTAGCATCTTTCTCTTCCGTCTTCTTGATCAACAAGGCCAACAACACATCCGTCGAAGGCTTCCCTCTCCATTAGGCGGTTTTGCTCCCGGATCAAATCCGGGTGGGAATTACACGGCGGCCTTAGGATTGGCATATGAAAAGTTTTCATTCTTACGGGCATTTGAGTTATAGGAGTTATTACCTTGAGCAAATTGGCCTCCTTGTTGAAAAGAAGATGGACCTCCTTGTTGATACGGGGTCGGAATTGCCCTTGATTGAATTGCTTTCCTCCTTGGTAGCCTTGTTGATATCCTCCTTGAGGTTGCCTTCCCATATAATTCACATCTTCAAATGCCCCAACTTGGTTAAGAGCTTGCCCTTCTTGCATCATTGGAGGAGGAGTGACATCCCTTTGTTGATTGGCGGTAAGTGAGCTCACCTTATCAATAAGCGTCATCATCATAGACTTCATCAAGTCTCCTTGCTCCACATTGGCTACTCTTTGATTCGGAACTTGATTGGTGTTCCATTGGGAAGCATTGTTGGCTACACCATCTAAAATCTCAATGGCTTCTTGTGAGGTTAAGAATAAGAAGTCTCCCTTAGCACACGCGTTCAAATGTAGTTGAGATGCTTCATCCACTCTACAATAGAAGAAGCATATGGTTTGCTCCTCCGGGAAGCCATGTTGGGGACACGAAATCAACAAGTTGTTGAAACGTTCCCACGCATCCTTGATACTCTCCTTTGGCTTTTGTTTGAAACCGGCAATCTCATTCCTTGCTTGAACGGTTCGAGAAGGAGGATAGAATTTGAGCAAAAATTTTTGACTTATCTCGTCCCACGTGTGCACGCTCCCCAGCGGTAAGGTTTTTAAGCCATTGCTTGGCCTTTTCCGTGAGAGTAAATGCAAACATCCTCAACTTTTTAGCATCTTCTCGTGACTCCATTGAACTTTACGGTATCCGCTAGCTCCAAGAATATCCCATCTCTTCCCTCAAATTGATTCTCCATGAGAAGTTTGATCATAGATGGTGCGATCTCAAAATTATTAGCTTGGATATTCGGCCTAGCTAAACCATCATAATATTCCCAGAATCGAGGTTCAAAATAAGCTCGAATGGGTCTTCCTTCCCTTTGAGGTGGGGGTTTTGAGGATCTTGAGGTGGTGGATGATTTGGTAGTGGAGGATTGTAAGGAGCAACATGATTTTGATCTTGATATGGAGGAGGATATGGTGGATACGGAGGTGGATAAGGATAGGGATTTTGTCCTTGAGGAGGTGGAGGATATGGATATGGATAAGGGTATGGATAGGGGTAAGGGTAAGGGTTTTGAGGATTAGGTTGGTGTTTAGGAATCAAATCTTCTCCCTGTTGAGGTTGGACACCTCTCAACTCAACATGTATCCATTGGATGTTTATCTCCCTTTATTAGCATGAGCATCCCTTAGAGGAGGCGGATCCCCTTCCATTTCTCTAACAGTAGCCCTTCGATTCCTTCTTCTTGGTGGATCCCCTTCCATTTGATCGTAGTGTAGTTCTAGTGGATAGAAATTACGACCAAGTTATATCGAACCCAAGGGACTAGGAATGAAATGAAGCCATGAAATTACACGTTTTCAAGGATTATAGAGGCTAGTCAAGATTGCAAAATTTAAGCAACAAAATAACAACACAAATTTAACAAGAATTAAACAAACAATAACCAAGGAATATCAAGGATGAGAGAGTAGTGCTCGGGTGTAAATTACCAAAGACTCGCCAATTTCGGATCATAAATAATCAAGTGTTCATTCTAAAAGGGATCATAGGGATAACCAACAAATAATTCAAATAAAACCGTCTTTGGATAAGCCTAGGTTCTAAATGATCAAGTAAGCATGTAGGAATGTGAGAGACAACACTCTCACCCTCACTAATTACAAACAAACAACAAGTAATCAATGTGCCTTAATGAGGTTCTAATTAATTAACCAAGTATCCTTGAGTTAACCAAATATCCACTTCAATCACAAAAGTAAACCTAACACCTATGCATCAATTCAATTAACCAAGTATCCTTGAAAAATTAAACTAATAAACACAAGATCAAGGCTAACTTAAGCAATCAAATCATACAAAGCATCATTAAAACAAGTAATCACCTCAACAAATGAAAACCCAATCACAAATTTACCAAAATCAACTCATCTAGGAGTCATTGCACCCAAGCACATAAGAAATTTAGCCAATCATGGCTAATTCAAGGAAACCCATAAACATTAAGTAAATAGGAAACATGAACAAACTGAAATTAATAAACAAAACTTGATATAAATGGTAGAAGTCACCTTGATGGAGTTTAATACAACTTGAATACTCAATTCTATCACCTATAACTCTTGGGTAATGAAAAACTTTACAAATGCTAAGAACACCTATCACTATGTGTAAATGTGTGCAGAGAGAAATCCTAAATTAAAACCTAATGAAATGTGCTAAGTGTGGGAATCCTCCCTCAATCAGCTGAAATGGGAAGTATTTATAGTGGGGGCAAAGTTACAAACTTCAATTTGCAAATAAGGACCTCGAAAATGAAAAAATTTCACTCAAAATCGCGTAGCAGTGGTCCCACTCGGCCACCTGGAGTTCCACTCGGCCGAGTGGCCTTGTATTGGCTTGGTCGAGTGGCTTCTTCTCGTGCAGAGTGACTCGGGCAAAATTACCTCACTCGGCTGAGTGAGCTTGGTCATGGACGAGTGAGAAATCTTCGGCGTGGAGTGACTCGGCCATCTTTCATCCCACTCGGCCGAGTCACATTTGCTATGGTCGAGTGAAGATTCTTCTCGGAATGGGATGACTCGCCATCGGTGCTCTCACTCGGCCGAGTCACTTGAGCTCTGGTCGAGTGGAGTCTCTTCTGGAATTATCCAACTCGGGTAACACCGCCTTCACTCGGCCGAAGTCACCTCCCACTCGGCCAAGTGACCTCGTTTTCTCTCATTCTCGACTTTTAACCCTTCTCCAAGATTTTCACATCTTTTAAACATGTGCATCGAACTTTTGATCTCTTTCTTTTCACTTCTCACTAGCTCATCTCCTTGAATGAATCTTGCTCACCAAGTTGTTGTCTAGCTCGATTCTTTGCTCGTTTCTCATCCTTTTCCTAGAACTCGCATGAAAGTATTAGTTCCACAAAATTAAGCCCATTAACTTAAGATTTGCAATGAAATACACCAGATATGATATAAAATGATCATCAAATATCATGCAAGAATGAACCCAATCACACCCAAGCCTCAAAAGAGATATGTCTTCATTTAATTTGTGGTAGCCTTTAGGTAACACCAATGAAATTGCATATGATAAGTTGTCATGTCTTGTTGAGCACCATTTTTTTTTTTTGATCGGTAAATATTAGTTGTTAGTGGTTAGAAGTTAGTTCACCAAGTCTCCTTATATCTCCCACTCCAATTCGTTCCCGAAGGGAATCGAACCTGTGTCTCCCACTTAAGTGTGATTTCACACGACCCTAAACCCCTTTCCGAAGTTAGTTTATTTGTTTTAAAATTAATAATAAATTATTTTATCATTTATAATATACCTATAATATTATCAATTAAATTATTATTATTATTCTAATAATATAATATTATCATTTATATTATTATTATTTTAATAATATAATATTATTATCATTTAATATAATATACTTATAATATTATCAATTATAATAATATTATTATCATTTATAATATTATTATTATCATTTATCATATTATTATAATCATTTATAGTATTACAATTTTTTGAAAAGGTAGATTATTTATCATTTATAATATATTTATAATATTATTTAATAATATATTATTTTAATAAAATAAATAAATAAAAAGAATTGTTTAATATGATTAGGGTGAATTTGTATAGGCTAATGGTTAAAAACGTTAGTAGGTTAAAATCCTCTATAGGAAAAAAGGAAAGGAGAGCTCTTCTAAAATTATGAACAAATTTATTATGGATGCTTTGAGATGAAAATTCTCTTGGGATCAAAATTCTCTTGGAAAAATTATGAAGAGCTCTTGTAACATTGTTGTTGGAAAATTCTCATGGGACCAAAACTATAATTTTCCCATTTTTTATTGTATATATCTGATTATATCAAATTTACTTGGAAAGAGTTGGGAAAATATCTCAACGGATTCTTTTTATTATTTGGTTTATCTTATATAATAAAAAGACTTATATATATATATTAACTATAATTTTAGATATAACTTTTAAAAAAAAAATATATATATATATATATATATATATATATATATATATATATATATATATATATATATATATATATATATACATACGTTTGTATTGAAATTTTAGATTAGGTGATTATCACGTGTTTTTTTATGAAGGAAGATGTTGACTGCTCCATTTTATTATGCAAATTGAAATTGTCACAATTAAAATAATATATTATATATGATGATAGATGTTTAATCCAATTATAGTTGATGTTGGACTACCTAGTGAGTTGATAATTAATTATTGGTTATAATTAATTGATTTCATATAAAAAATCATAAAATTAATTAGAATTAATATAAAATTAATAAAAATGTCTTTTCACATATATATAATATATATAAAAATATAGTAAATTCACAAATAATTTTTTAATTATTAATTACTAATTTAAATAACTTAATAAATATAAATATTATTGTAAATAATTTAAAATAATTTTTCTTAAATAAATAAAATATAATTTATTTAGTTGATGAATTTTTCATTAGTCACCCCACAAACAATGAAACTTTCACACATTTCCTCACACATCAACCAATTTTTTTAACTAAATATTAATTTAAATAATTTAATAAATATAAATACTATTGTAAATATTTTAAAATAAATAAAATATAATTTGTTTAGTTAAACTAATACTTATTTTAAAATGATTTGTATTTTAGAGTAGCACAGAATATATATAAAAAGGTTTTGTGAATTTAATATAAAATATAGTATAAGGACGAAAATGTCGAAAATTGAACGTTAGAGGACGAGAAAGATTGCACGTCGGATTTAACGGAAAGATTACTTATTGTAGCAGGTCAAATGACAAAAATGTCAACAAAATAAAAGTTAGATAACGAAAATAAAAAGTCAAACTCAACGAGACCAAAATTATAATAAGTGAAATTTAAAAGACAAAAAAACTATTTTTTTCCTAATTTATTTAATGTTATAGAAAATGATGTGAAAACCCACGAGTAGGTTTTATAAGTTGTGAACATTAGTACCAAAAAAAAAAGGAATGAATTAAACGAAAAAATTACCACCTTTAAAGGGTATATCAATTATATATTTTTGGCTTAATTGCATATTAAATCGCCACCTTTTCCGAAATTGCATTTTAATCTAAACTTTTAAATCTTGGCAAATAAAACTCCAATTTAATAAATTTTTGCAATTATAACTTACGGGCGATTTGTCTCTGCCCGTTGCTTACGTGGCGGCGTCCACGTGGCGTTGAAAGAAACGACGTCATTTTATTTAAAAATATTTAATTGCAAATAAAATCACTACTTTTTCGCAAATTGCAATTTAATCTAAATTTTTTTAATCTTGTTATACAAAACTCCAATTTAATATTTTTTTGCGATTCGAGCTTACGCATAGATTAGTTTCTCCTTGTTGTGATGTGTTGTTGAAATTTGAGGATTTTTATTATCATTACTTAGCGTTGTCTGTGTTTTAAATTTTATTTTTATTGTTTATTCAAATCAAATTTGGAAAACCAAATCAAAATTAAATCTTAAATCATAACTCCGTGAAATAATTTCGCCGAAATTTGAGATTAGATCGACATTGTCGCTTTTAGTAGGTACCAAACATCTCGTGATTTTGTCAAGTTCCCAATGAATTGAAATATTCGGTCAACATGTCACGTAGATAAAAATGTACTGTCATTCATTTTCATCGGGTTGTGTGCGCACGTGACCGACACGTGAGCGAAATGATATCATTTAATTTGTTATTTTTTAATTTATGAAAATATTTTAATTTAAATGGAATAAAATTAGTTTAATTTTTTAAGTTTTAGTTTTGATTTATTTTTACACGATTTACTTTACAATGTATAGTAAAAATATAATAAAAAATTAAAATTACAGCCGATTTCCATTTAAGCAAAGAAAATAAAACCCTCAAATTTCAACGATACATTAGATATGGGGAGAAACTAATATGCCTGCAAGATCGAAATGCAAAAAAATATTAGTTAAAGTTTTGTTTAAAAAGATTCAAAAGTTTAGAATATGTCAAATGCATGTAAGACGGATCGCATCTTATTTTCTTTAACTTTGATCTCGACCCTTCACAGACACTTGCAAGAGTCTCCCACATATCCTTAGCAGCTTTTAACATCTTTTAACCTTTTCTATCCAAATTCTTGCTTAAAGTTTCAATGATTTCGCTTCTTGCAACTTGATCCAAATTGTGAATCTTCCTTTCATCATTTGTTAATTCCGCACTCTTCTTTTCTTGTTGACTTCTTGTAACCGAAGATTCAGCTCCAGTGCTTACAACTCCATGATAAAATTTTATTGGACTGTCTCGAGAACCTCTTCCATACGGTCGTGAATGGCCTTTAAATGATTCTCCATTCTAAACTTCCAATAATCATATTCCTCGATTGAGAACTCGTAGACTCCTAGTTTTCTTACTTTTAACAATTGACATAGTAATTCAAAAGACTAAAAGACAACTTATCGAAGTGTTAGTGAATCAACAATAAGAAATCAGATTCCAACAAGAACTCGAAATTTCAAGACCACAAATCTTTTATCGAACAACTTAACACCGCTATGATACCACTTGTTGGGTCCCTTTAGAATGAGTTAATCACGTAAACAAGATGCCTTCCAATGATAATCTAGAAGGGGGATGAATAGATTATCAAAAACTTTTTCAAGCTTAGATGATCTATCAACTCCAAAAATCAGTTTTACAATGAAACAGCTTCTTGATTAAACTTAATTCAATTAGGATCTAAAGCTTTATCGGTATATTGAATTTGCGATCAAGAAATAATCAATGAAAACAAGTAAAACAATAAGGAGAAATAACACCAAATTTATAGTGGTTCGGATCAAACGATCCTACGTCCACTCTCCTCCTTCAATTTGAAGAAGGGACTCTACTTACTGTCTTTCTTCTTTCTTACTTCCTTTACAACGTATATCTTGACCTTACAAGTATGATACTATCTCTATCAGGCTTTTGAAGATTCAAATGAAATGGTGTTCTCTAAACACCAGAAAAATAAATGAACACTAAGTGTGTTCGTGAATGATGTGTATACAAATGATCGTGAAGAGAGATTCTAATTCTTATATTGCTAGAGTGTTAAATTGCTAGATTGCTAAGTTTTTTCCTTCACTTCAAAATTCTGAATCTACGAACCTATTTATAGATCTTCTTTTGATGTCGGTTATAACTTCCTTGTTCTTGTTGTAGATGGTTGTAACTGATTAACCAATTCTTGAAACAGCTTCTTGTTCGGTTGTAATCGACTCTTGATTTTAACTAACTCTTTAGCTCGTCGACTTCTTACTCTGTCTGATTCTTCACCCTATCTCGATTCTTCACCTTGTCTCATTACTTTGTCTTAGTGTGTCTTGATCTTCCTCCTTGTCTGTCTTTGACGTAAATGCGATTTTCTGTTCTTGTCTTCATCGACTTTCTTTGAACAATCCTTATCTTACTAACCTATACTTAGTCTATTTTACAAGGATTACATTACATCACCGGCTATACATTATTTTTCAGCTGGTCATCCTAGTCTTATACTTTTAACTCATCAAAACTAAGTGCATCTTTTTCATCCTAACAATTTCCCCCTTTTTGATGATGTTAAAACACACCAAGAAAAGGAATGTTAGTAATCTTGGAAAGTAAGGATAATCAATGAAGTCACATAGTTAGATAATTAGAACAATCAATGTTATCAACGAGATGATTAGAATATATGAATTAAAAAATCGAGCAATTAGACCATATAATCGGATGATTAAGAATCGGATAATCAACATAAGACAATTAGCTTATTTCATTCTATTTGATCATAGATGTCTTAATAAGTCTTAATCAAGTTATGTTACGGAATCTGAATAGTTAAGCATATTAGTTTCAAGATGTTTAAAGTTAATCAATTGATTCTCGAAAGTAGGTCAAAAGATCTATTCATAATCGATTCATATCTTCGATTTTCATGCAAGTCAAATGATGATCGAGATAAGATGAGATAGAAAAAAACAGAGATCTAGTCATACCACCTATCTTACTCCTAATATTAAGCTGATCGTAATATTTTAGCAACAAGTATTTAAGACCAAACAAATATCGAACCCAAGGGACTAGGAGTACAATGGAGCCTCGAAAACATACGTTTCCATAGAATTATAGTGGCTAGTCAAGATTTCAAAATTAAAGCAACAAAAGCGACAAACACAAATACGACAAGAGATTAAACTAAGCAATCAACCAAAGAAATATCAAGGATGAGATAGTAGTGCTCGGGTGCAAATCACCAAAGACTCGTCAAATTCGGATCATCAACAATCAAGTGTTCATTCAAGAGGGATCATAGGGATAACCAACAATTAATTCAAATAAAACCGTCGATAAGCCTAGGTTCTAAATGATCGATTACGCACGTAGGAATGTGAGAGACGGCACTCTCACCCCCTCACTAATTACATGCAACAACAAGTAATCAATGTGCCTTAATGAGGTTCTAATTAATCAACCAAGTATCCTTGTGTTAACCAAATATCCACTTCAATCACTTTAGCAAACCTAACACCTATGCATCAATTCAATCAACCAAGTATCCTTGCATCAATTAAATCAATAAACACAAGATCAAAGCTCCCTCAAGCAATTAAATCATCCAAAGCATCATTAAGACAATTAATCACCTCAACAAATGAACACCCAATCATCAATTCACCAAAATCAACTTATCTAGGGATCATTACACCCAAGCACATAAGAAATTTAGCCAATCATGGCTAATGGAAAGTAACCCATGAACATTGAGTAAAGGGAAAACATAAACATGCTGAAATCAATAAACAAAACTTGATATAAATGGTAGAAGTCACCTTGATGGAGTCTATTACAACTTGGATGATCAATTCTAGCAGCTATTACACTTGGGTAAATGAAATCTCTCAAAATTTGAAGACACCTATCACTATGTGTTTGTGTGTGTGAGGAATGCAAAATTAAACTAGTAATTTCTCTAAGTCTAAATTGTGCTCTAAGTGTGTCCAATCTCCCTTATCACCTGAAACAGGTATATATAATGAGGGCAAAGTTTTAAATAACGAAAATTGCACCTTGGTCCCTCAAAATCGGATAACTCAAGAAAATCGCTACAGACGCAGTCAACTCGGTCGAGTTGGTCAACTCGGAGTCGAGTTGAAGGCAACGGGCAATCTGAGAGGATTTTTCTCAGTCAACTCGGGCCGAGTTGGTCAACTCGGGTCGAGTTGGTCAACTCGGGCCGAGTTGGGCCAACTCTGGTCGAGTTGGTTTCTCATTTCTCTCTTTCCGACTTCGTTCCCCATATCTTGAGCATCCGACCTCCGATTGAGCCAATTCTTTTTGCGTTGCGAAGCTCTCTCAACCCTCTTTCCAACCATATAATTTCTCATTTGATTTGACAATGTTAACAGACCTCAATTTGCACTCAAAGTTGGCCTAAAACCTACAATTTCAACTTAAAACACCAAATCCAACAATTAAATGCAATTGGACCAATTAATTATGAATTAACATGAAAATCATATCAAATTGAGACAATTAAGCACACAATTAACCTGCAATAATTCACCCTAATCAACTCCCCCAAACTTAAAGTGTTACTCGTCCCAGCAACGAAACAAATAAGCACAAAGGGTGAATTGATTGCAACTATGTCACATGGCAAAGATGAATTTTTGGACAATCAAACTCATTAGTGAACACAAGTTTTCAATGCCACTTTCAACTAACACTCAAAAATGTCATGCTTTGTCAAGATGCAATTTCAAATGCTTTCTCAATGCTCCTTCCAAGGAGTGTATCTCTCATCACACAAGGGTATAAGGACAATTTAAGCACTCAATCATCAAATTACAACCATACACACCATATACTTGCCACAAGACTCAATTTCAATCATTCATTTTGTGCATCAACTACAAATCAAAGAGGTCTTTTCAAGAGGTTGTAATGAAGACTCTTTGGATGAGGTGGGTGAATTTGGAAGAAGTGACTCAATGATAGTAGAGCAATGAGAGTTGAACATATAATTCAATGCCATTTTTCACCTCATTTCAACAAACACCACTCTTTCTTTTCACTTTCAATCTTTTCACATAACATTCACCACCAACACCTTTTGAGACTTTCTTTTCATTCAAGCTCAAATTGAATTTTCTTCTTCATCATTTTTTCACTTCTTTTCTCACTTCAATTTTTTTCATTCCTCTTTTCTTTCTTTTTTCTTTTCATCTCAACATACTTATCCCAAACATACCACCACACTTTTTCAATTTCACTTCACCATTCATTGCCAACAATCATGCTCTACTAAACATATGGGAACAAAGGCTCATAAAGATAGGCAAAATGGCTTAATTTCACAAGCTTTCCAAAGAATAAGACTTTAAGGCACAAATTGGCTTACTAGGGAAATCAATGACATTGGTGGGGTAAAATTTGGCTAAGTAGCTTAACAAATCAAACATGGCCTCAAATCATCTTCATAGATCCACACAAAACTCAACTTCAATAAGTCTATAGGCAAGTTCTAGCATGCATAATCGCAATTGATGCACTCAACAAGGAATCAAACCGTTTCTCATGCACGATTCACGAGGTTCAAAAGCTCACGGGCTTAAAAATTAGCAAAGAGAATAAGCATTCTACATCACACTCATCATCACAAGACAACTTCTCATGCTAGACTCAAGCAACAAATCAACTCAATATCACATCACAAGTTCACCATGTCCATCAATCAAAACAAATATGCCACGTACATACCTCCAAGCATAACACCACATCAATTCTCATCAAATAAACTCAAAGATAAGAGTGAAATCCACATTAAAGCTCAAAATTCACAAAAATTTTCACATAATTTTCTCATTACAAATGAGAGGCAAGTTGGTGCAACAAGCAATGCTAACTAACACACACCCCCAAACTTTTTCATTGCAAAACAATTAAAAGTTTGGCAAATGTAGTTAGCTAGGTGAAGTTGCACACAACTACCCACAATGAAATCCAAAACTATCATCAAGTAAGCATATGCACAAGTAAGTTCATCTCAAAATTCATGTACAAGTAAATATATCATATAAGCCCCAAACACGAGGTGCACCGGTGCAAATGGAAAAAGGGTGAAAAAGGCACACCTCCCCCAAACTTAGACGAGTCTAAGTCTAGAGAAGGTGTGGTACCGTAAGGTCTTCACTTCCTCTCAACTTCAAGCTTGTAACTCACCAAGCCTCATTTGCACACCTCGACCTCCTACAAAGGGTCACAAAAATTACACACACACTTATTGAAAGCAAAACAAAACAAAAGCAAAGAAAGCAAGAAAAACGATGGGTTGCCTCCCATCTAGCGCTAGTTTTAACGTCCTTTGCCGGACGGAACTCCATTGAGTTCAAACTTCTCTTTTAGTTATTATATTAGGCACCTCCTTCGGAATAGGAGAATGCACAAGCTTCACGAATGCTTCCTTGGTAAAGAGTCGACCACCCCATTTGTCTTCAAGTTCAAGATTTTCTCCAAGGTGCACTTTCTTCACGGTCATTGTCCCATTCTTCTTGAGTTTTCTCTCATCAAGCACTCCCTTCAACTTTGATTTGCTCCACACCACTTTGTCTCCAACTTCAATCCTATCTCCTTCTTTAGCTCCTTTGACCTCTTTTTCCTCGAACTCCCCCAAACTTGCAAATTGCTCAAGTTTGGGAATTTTCTCAAATTTCTCTTTCTTCTTCTCTCTAACTTCGGGATCTCTCAACGGTGACTTAAGAAGCTTCTCCTTCATTTCCCGTATCTTCTTTTCTCAAAGAAGTGGATAATTGGATCAAATGACATTCCTTGTTGCTTGGAGCATCCTTCATGGAATCATATATAGAAAATGTGATCTCTTCACCATTGAAGCTCAACTTGAGCTCTCCATTCTCCACATTTATAATGGCTTTCCCGGTTGCAAGAAACGGTCTTCCAAGGATTAGTGGCACCTCTTCATCTTCCTTCATGTCTAAGACAACGAAATCAACCGGGAATATGAACTTATCGACCTTCACTAGCACATCTTCAATGATCCCCTTAGGATAAGTGACCGATCTATCCGCCAATTGAAGGTTAATGGATGTAGGCTTCACCTCTCCTAACCCCAAACGGTTGAATATAGAGAGAGGCATCAAGTTTATGCTTGCCCCCAAATCACAAAGTGCCTTCATCTTCGCACTCCCACCAATTTCACAAGGAATAGTAAAGCTTCCGGGTCCTTGAGCTTCTTTGGAAGATTTCGTTTAAGAATAGCATTGCACTCTTCGGTCAAGTTGACTGCCCCATTATCAATGAACTTCCTCTTTTCGACATGAGCTCCTTCAAGAACTTCAAGTAATGCGGCATTTGCTCAAGAGCATCCAATAATGGAATGTTGATTTGAAGTTTGTTGAAGACTTCAAGGAATTTAGAAAATTTTTCCTCAAGTTTTTTCTTCATAAATCTCTTTGGGAAGGGAGGTGGAATAGGTGTCTTGGGCACTCCCCAACGGTCACAAGGTATATGATCTTCTTTCTCCCTCAATTCCTTGGCTATCTTCCACTTAGGAACTCGGGTTGACCCTTCACCTCTTTCAAGCACCCTTCCTTGCTTCTTTGACATTGCTTCTTCCATCTCTTTTTTCTCATTTTCCAAATCCTTCATCATTCCCTTTTCCTCTTCATCTTCATTCATTCTCTCGAACTCGTCCTCCACTTCTTCCTCCATTGCCTCATCTTCACCAAAATCTTCTTTTCATTAGAATCACCACTCTCACGCTCATCATCTTTTGGCATAGAAGGTCCATCATACTCGGTACCACTCCTCAATCGAATAGCATTGCAATGCTCTCGTGGGTTTACCTCGGTATTTGAAGGAAACTTCCCTTTATTTTGTAAATTCCCCAAAGTGGTGGCTAATTGACCTATTTGGAATTCAAGAGTCTTAAGTTGGTTTCCATGTTGGGCAATTTGGCTCCCAAATAAGCTTTCCATCTTGTCAAGCCTTGCTTCAAACTTAGCATCTTTCTCTTCCGTCTTCTTGATCAACAAGGCCAACAACTCATCCGTCGAAGGTTTGCCCTCACCATTTGGTGGCTTGGCACCCGGATCGAATCCGGGAAATTGAACGCCGCCTTCGGATTTGAATATGAGAAATTTTCGTTCCTTTTATAGTTTGGATTGTGCGAACTACTCCCTTGAGTGCCTTGTGGAAATGAGGAGAATTGGCCTCCTTGATGAGGTTGAGCTTGGTATAGAGGTCGATATTGGCCTTGTCCTTGTGGGATTTGCCCTTGTTTTCCCCCTTGAAAGTTTTGTTGGTAGCCTCCTTGATGAGGTCTACCCATGTAGTTAACATCCTCAATTGGCCCTTGCATTGGCCCTTCTTGCACAATAGGCGGAGGAGATTGTTGGTTTGAACCAAGGGAGCTCACCTTCTCAATAAGTGTCATCATCATTGACTTCATCAAGTCTCCTTGCTCCACTTGAGCTACCCTTTGATTAGGGCCTTGATTGGTGTTCCATTGGGAGGCATTGTTGGCTACACCATCTAAAATCTCAATGGCTTCTTGTGAGGTCAAGAATAAGAAGTCCCCTTAGCACATGCATTCAAATGTAGTTGAGATGCTTCATCCACTCCACAATAAAAGAAGCATATGGTTTGCTCCTCCGGAAAGCCGTGTTGGGGACACGAAATCAACAAATTGTTGAAACGTTCCCATGCATCCTTGATACTCTCCTTTGGCTTTTGTTTGAAACCGCAATCTCATTCCTTGCTTGGACGGTTCGAGAAGGAGGATAGAATTTAAGCAAAAACTTTTGACTTATCTCCTCCCACGTACGCACGCTCCCGGTGGTAAAGTTTTGCTAAGCCATTGCTTGGCCTTTCCCGTGAGGGTGAATGCAAACATCCTCAATTTCTTTGCGTCTTCGGTCACACCATTGAACTTCATAGTGTCCGCTAGCTTCAAGAATCTATCCAAGTGTTTGTGTGGATCATCTATCCCATCTCTTCCCTCAAATTGATTCTCCATGAGAAGCTTGATCATAGCCGGTGCAATCTCAAAATTATTAGCTTGGATATTCGGCCTAGCTATCCCATCGTAATACTCCCGTAGTTGAGGCTCAAAATAAGCACGAATGGGTCTACCTTCCCTTTGAGGTGGGGGATTTTGCGGGTTTTGATTGTTAGGCAAGGGTGGTGGTGGAGGATTGTATGGAGCAATGTAATTTTGGTCTTGATATGGAGGATATGGTGGATATGGAGGTGGGTATGGATATGGATTTTGACCTTGAATTGGAGGTGGTGGATATGGATATGGGTATGGGTAAGGGTAAGGATAAGGATTTTGGGGATTTGGTGGATTTTGATGCACCATCTCTTCTCTTTGAGGTTGGGCACCTCTCAATTCCACTTGGATGCCTTGAATATTGATCTCCCTTCTCCTCCTTCATGAGCAACCCTCTCTCCATGTGGGGGTGGATCCCCTTCCATTACTCTATCAAACGTCCTACGATTCCTCCTCCGATTCCTTCTTCTTGGTAGAGCTTCGTTATCAATTTTCAAAGTTCGATCAAGCACCTACCAACAAGAGACCAAGTATCAAATTCTTAAAACAAAAACAACAAAACAATAAAAATAAATGTCACTAGTAACTCCACTCAACTAGAATTCAAGTTCCACCTAAGTGTCCTCAACTAGTCCCCGCAACGGCGCCATTTTGATCGTAATATTTTAGCAACAAGTATTTAAGACCAAACAAATATCGAACCCAAGGGACTAGGAGTACAATGGAGCCTCGAAAACATACGTTTCCATAGAATTATAGTGGCTAGTCAAGATTTCAAAATTAAAGCAACAAAACGACAAACACAAATACGACAAGAGATTAAACTAAGCAATCAACCAAAGAAATATCAAGGATGAGATAGTAGTGCTCGGGTGCAAATCACCAAAGACTCACAAATTCGGATCATCAACAATCAAGTGTTCATTCAAGAGGGATCATAGGGATAACCAACAATTAATTCAAATAAAACCGTCTTTGGATAAGCCTAGGTTCTAAATGATCGATTACGCACGTAGGAATGTGAGAGAGACGGCACTCTCACCCCCTCACTAATTACATGCAACAACAAGTAATCAATGTGCCTTAATGAGGTTCTAATTAATCAACCAAGTATCCTTGTGTTAACCAAATATCCACTTCAATCACTTTAGCAAACCTAACACCTATGCATCAATTCAATCAACCAAGTATCCTTGCATCAATTAAATCAATAAACACAAGATCAAAGCTCCCTCAAGCAATTAAATCATCCAAAGCATCATTAAGACAATTAATCACCTCAACAAATGAACACCCAATCATCAATTCACCAAAATCAACTTATCTAGGGATCATTACACCCAAGCACATAAGAAATTTAGCCAATCATGGCTAATGGAAAGTAACCCATGAACATTGAGTAAAGGGAAAACATAAACATGCTGAAATCAATAAACAAAACTTGATATAAATGGTAGAAGTCACCTTGATGGAGTCTATTACAACTTGGATGATCAATTCTAGCAGCTATTACACTTGGGTAAATGAAATCTCTCAAAAATTTGAAGACACCTATCACTATGTGTTTGTGTGTGTGAGGAATGCTTTGAAAATTAAACTAGTAATTTCTCTAAGTCTAAATTGTGCTCTAAGTGTGTCCAATCTCCTTATCTGAAAGGGTATATATAATGAGGGCAAAGTTTTAAATAACGAAAATTGCACCTTGGTCCCTCAAAATCAGATAACTCAAAGAAAATCGCGCAGACGCAGTCAACTCGGTCGAGTTGGTCAACTCGGGTCGAGTTGAAGGCAACAAAGTGCAATCTGAAGGATTTTTCTCAGTCAACTCGGGCCGAGTTGGTCAACTCGGTCGAGTTGGTCAACTCGGGCCGAGTTGGGCCAACTCTGGTCGAGTTGGTTTCTCATTTCTCTCTTTCCGACTTCGTTCCCCCATATCTTGAGCATCCGACCTCCGATTGAGCCAATTCTTTTGCGTTGCGAAGCTCTCTCAACCCTCTTTCCAACCATATAATTTCTCATTTGATTTGACAATGTTAACAGACCTCAATTTGCACTCAAAGTTGGCCTAAAACCTACAATTTCAACTTAAAACACCAAATCCAACAATTAAATGCAATTGGACCAAGTAATTATGAATTAACATGAAAATCATATCAAATTGAGACAATTAAGCACACAATTAACCTGCAATAATTCACCCTAATCATAAGCCAGCCAAAGACCCGCTTCTTTAATGAGATTGTTTCACCACCCTCTACAAGATCGGTATGGATTCGGCTTTAATAATCACCGCTTGATTTTCTCCAGTCTAGACGACCATCGCTTGTCGAGAGGGCTCCATCTCTGGGAATAGGAAGGTGCAACAATATCTCATTGAACTCCTCATGAGCAAGGTCTATTACATATTGATACATCTCGAGGATTCCTTTCTTCCACCGATTGTGAAATGCGGCGTTCTCATCCAAACCCCATTTGATATTTTTGCATACGTGAAACTGGAAGACCCAATCAACTTCAAATGGTCTCCATTTCACAGTCTGCCATTAGTAGGATTTCTTTGGGAACAACCTCACCTCTATGAATGGTAGTGCAGAAGACGTCCTGCCTTGCTCATCTTGTTCTTTCGAACCCATCTTCTCAATGATCTATCGTAAAATTTCCCTGCTGCTTTCTCCGGCTCTCTTCTCTTCTTGGCATCCCTTCGTTTGTATCTCTCCTTCTCCTCTCTCTTTCTCTTTCTGATTTTCTCCTCCTCATCTATTTCGGCTTGGGTTTTCTTTGAAGTTTGAGCTATCCTAGATGATCCGAAGGAGATGTGATTGGAGCAGGCTCTTGCACAGGGGCTTCTTTAGTACTTTGGGTTCAGCTCTTGTCTTCTTCAAGGCCTTCTCTGCCTTGTCCTTATCTTTCCTCTTCTCCTCCTCGGCTTTCTGCCTCTTGAGACAGCTCTTCTATCTTCATGTTCGAGCAATGATCTTGTCATCGTGCTCGTCTATTCTTTTCTTGAGCACACTATCTTCCTCCTTTTTAGCATCAGCAAAATGGGTATTGCGAGATAGTGGCTACTTGTTCAATTTGTCCCATCGGCTCATGTCGAACATGCCACTGTCTTACTCTAGCTGTTCATTTCTTTTCCTCGAGCCGCCTCGATCCTCTGGAACTCTCCGTCTATAAATTGCTTTATGATCGTCATCTGCCTATCCTTCTCCATGGCCAGTGCATTTTCTGCACTTGATGAAATGAGGCCTCCTTAGCTTTCGAGATTCTTTCACTTGATCCTCAATGAATCTCTGATTTCGGTATAGGCGATCGAACGTATTGTTTAACCCACTCATCCCGAGAGTTCATCTCCATAGCAACTTTCTTCTTCACCTCAACCATCTGTTCCTCATGTACGATCTTGGAAAAAGAGAGGTCGATTTTTGTCTTTTCTTGAAAAGCAGCCTCTATGTTTTCCTTGATAGATGATGTAATGACTTCAGAATCACCGTAGAGCATTCAGACTAGCTCTTTTGAGATTCAACACATCTTCCTTCAGGCATGTTGAACTCGGATATAGACACGAGACGGGCTGCGATATCTTCGGATGGAGAAGATAGAGTTAAATCTATCATCTCCATAGGAATTTCGCTTCAACCCTAGCTGGCTCCTCGGTTTGCGGGGACTCTTTCGTCCGATCTATTTGTGCCTCCCAGTGTATCCATCCCGGTGGCTCATCGGCGACTCCACCCATAGCCATCTCCGGCTCCTCTTCAATTCCTCCGGTGGCCAACTCCGGCTCTTCCCTCCTTTTCTCGGACCTCTCGGTCTCCACCATTCTTTCCTCTTCTCGACTTCTTCCGAAGTTTCCTCCGTTTCTTTGTATGTCTACGAAGTATACTCTATGCAGGATATAATCGAAGAACATGCTCTCCGTTAGAATATCCAAGAAGGATTTTAGCTTCGCCTTTTTCGTAACTTCCTTCTCCCATAAGGACAGGTTATTCCCTCCTACTTCAGCCTATGAGAATAGCCATCTCCTCAAAGCTTCCTGTCCTTATCCTCCATAAGAGCCACACATCTACTAATTCCTCCAACACTCGGGTTCATTCTTCGATTGTGCTCTTTATGAAGCAAGAACTTCTTCCCAATAATTCGAAGGGATTCCTCTGTTGGTCCCATGACTCCGGTGGGGTTTGGAAGAAGAGAGTATAGATGGGGTTACTGTTTGAGAGGTGGATAGGAAAGAAAATGGAGTCGGATGAGGGTTGTGTTTGTGTTGGACTTTTGGGAGTAGACCGTTTTAGAGGCTCGGAGGCGGCGGCCTTGTCCGCCTCTTCATCGCTGAGTGGGATGATGAAGGTTGGGTTCCTCGGATGAGGAAGAAGATGATGTAGAAGGTTGAGCTTCTAGTTTGTTCGGGATCATCTCCGGATGAGATGTCCACTGGTTTCTCTTGCCACGACACACCGGCCTCCTCGGCCGCGACACTTCCCCCTTGGGAAGCTGTCCTCTCCTCCTCTTCCTCCTCATCCTCGGCTTCGAGTCTCTGTCTCCTCGAGATGATGATTCATCTCGCTAACATCGTCTCCACCTTCTTACCCTTGGCCTTAGAGGCCTTTTTCTTAGGCGATGGAGGTGGGGTGTCTCCTTCTAAGTCTGTTAGCCCGAAGGGTTTCTCATCCTTAATGAGCGGACCATACGCTTTGTGAATTTCTTTACCCCTGTCTCCCGGTCAAGCTTATATGTTCCAATTTTGTGTTCAAGTATGATGGTGATCCTTGCCATCATACTTGTGATTTTTGTAAGAGACCACCTCACCAGATCCTTTGATATCTCTTTCTTTACAAATTTTTTTCTCTTCCATCGATCGAGAATACACCGTCGAGCCCGATTAATATCAGCTCCGTCTATAATGGCCCTCAAACAACATATCCTCGGCTTAGTCAATCCGTCATGACTCTGCTGTTCTCCCAGTATGCATTTTGTCAAGATGAGCATCGTAAGACGGTACTTTCTCCTTAACATCCCCTTTTTCAAATTTGTGATTTTATTCTTCTCGGGATTTCCGTGCCATCATCTTATAACTCTCCAAATACTCCTCCGCTTTGTATAGAAATGGGTTGCCGCGGTGGTGCTAAGACCAAAATCTCACCTATATCAAGAATGGATACATGAACCTTTCTGCTCTTTTCTAAGGTTCGAATTCGGGTTTCTAACCCGGTTTATGTCGATTTTGCTCTAGTTAAAAATTCTGCAGCAATATCATCGAGGGTTTTGGGTTTGGTGGGTTTCATTGAGCAGTATTTCTTCAAACCTCTGGTTTCAAGAAGTTGAAGAATCTCTCTGGTTTCGGATCGGTGGAAATGTCCCATTCGACATACATTTCCGACTTTTTTCGGTCTCGATAGAGGCATGATCATATTCGTACTTGATTCTGGTTTTCGGTGTCCGCCATTGAAACAGCTTTTGAAGGTTTTGAGAGGGAAAGGGATTTTGAGAGAAAATAAATAGGTAATTATGTGCGTAAGTTATTATGCACACGATTTCCTATTTATATGGAAAAATTTAATAATAAACTAATCAAAAACTCATAATTGATTGCAAAAGTATAGATTTTGGCTTTCGTACCAGCATTAAATGCAATTTTGCTGATTTATTTTGAAAAGTGCATGAATAATATTAAATATGTCGCGTGTGAACTGTTGACGGTTCATATTTGAAACCGCCTCTAATTTGTGCGCGTGAATGTCACTCGGTGTATTTCAAAACTTTATTTGATAAAATTTCGTCCGATAGTAACTTCTCGACAAGAAGTAACTTGATTTGTAAAATATTTTCAGTTAATTGGAGAGATAAACTGAAATATTATCTCTTTTATTTTCAAAAATACATTTTTAAAAAGAACCCTTTATTTTATTTTAAAATTTTTTAAAAAGAACCTCTTGAGTGAATTCAATTTTAATAAATAACTAATTATGATATTAAATTCACATATTAATTATGTGATCTAATAATCATAATTTTTAAACACAAAAAGTTAGAAAAACTCCCTGTGATTTTAACCGTGTCTGGATTGAACATTGTCTTTCCTTTTACGGTATCTAATCGGATGAGATATGCCTTATTCACTTAACTAAAGATTTTAGAATCGACTTTAGATTTTCTGAAATCAAAAACACTTGAGCAAACTTATTAGTATCTTTTGTGAGTAATTCGACAAGGTACATATACTCATCTGTCTTTTGATCGATCACCGATTATGATGTATTTTTCTCGATTACTTCAGGTCTAGATAAGTAAATATCAAGTTAGTTTAAAACCAATAGATAAATCCTTGATTCTTGATTCCTTATAGGAGATCAATGATATCAACTCTGTGATTATGCGTGTGATTTTTAACAAGTCGATATTACTTTCTAAACATAATATCATGAACGAGAGACAAGGATAAATAATAAAGAAAAGATTATAGATCAGGTGAGGTAGCATCTAATAATCCTAATTTTAATGAAAGATCTTTGAACCTTGTCTCCGCTAGTGGTTTTGTTAAGATGTACGCCCTTTGATAATCTGTCGGGATCTTCTCTAGTACGATATTACCTTTTTCCACATGATCTCGAATGAAGTGATGACGAATATCAACATGTTTGCACCTGGTATGTAAGATCGGGTTCGGGTAATAGCTATGGCACTATTACTATCACAAAAGATTGGTACATCTTTGGTGATAATATTATAGTCCCTTAGCCGTTGGTGATCCAGATCGATTGTGAGCAACAACTCCCACTGCCATGTACTCGGCTTCAGAGTAGAAGTAGCTACAGAGGTTTGTTTTTAGACAACCATGAAATCAGCTTACTTCCCGAGAAATTGGCAAGTTCCGGATGTAGATATCCTATCTATCTTACACCCACCAAAATCAATCGAGTATCCCGACAACTCGAAGTTATCGTCATTTGGATACCACATGACCCTACATAGATTGTACTTTTCAAATACTTTAGTATTTTCTTTGCAGACTTCAAGATGACTCTTTTTAGGTTTAGCTTGAAAGCGTGCACATACACCCACCGCAAAAGAAATGTCAGTCTACTAGCGATTAAGTATAAAAGAGAGCCAATTAAACCTCTATCTGCGTCGATCGGTGTCTTCCCCTTTCTCATCTGGATCCATTGAAAAATTTGTCATCATAGGTATCTTGGCTTCTCGGCTAGTACTTATTCCAAATTTTTCAATAAGATCTTTGGTATATTTTGCTTGACTTATAAAAATTCCTTTCTTTGTCTCGCTTAACTTGTAGTCCGAGAAAGTATGTCATCTCTCCCATCATGGACATTTCAAATCTATTCTTCATAAGATGACTAAATTCTTCACACAAGATTAGATTAGTTGATCCAAAAATAATATCATCAACATAGATTTGTACTAACAAGAGACCTTTATCGATTCTTTTCTAAATAAAGTCCTATCTATCTTACCTTTTACAAAACCATTTTGAGTTAAATATTCGGATAAAGTATCATACCAAGCTCTAGGAGCCTGTTTAAGTCCATATAGAGCTTTTCTCGGTTTATATACCTTGTCTCCTTTGACAAAACCTGGAGGTTGCTCTACATATACTTCTTCGGCTATGACTCCATTTAGAAAAGCAGATTTCACATCCATTTGGGACACAATAAATCTTTTATAAGCGGCATAAGCTAAGAAAAATCTTATGGCTTCAAGGCGAGCAAGCTGGTGCAAAGGTTTCATCATAATCAATTCCTTTTGATTGTGAATAACCTTGTGCAACCAATCTAGCATTATTTCTAACCACAATGTTGTTCTCATCTCTTTTATTTTTAAAAACCCATTTTGTTCCAATAACTTTTTGATGATGGGGTCTTTCAACAAGTTCCCACACATCTTGTCTTTGAAATTGATTTAATTCTTCTTGCATTGCATTTATACAATTGGAGTCGATTAGAGCTTGATAATAGATTTAGGTTCATGTAATGATACATAATAACTAAACAGACAGTCTTGGTTTATACGTGTCCTTGTCTGGACTCCAGAATCTAAACTTCCGATTATACATTCATTTGGATGATAAGTCAATACTCGTTTACCTTTATCTTTTACTGAATATGAAGTCTTATCTCGAGATATTTTCATCAATTGGTTCTGTATTACCTTCGGGAATATCTTCTAGTCCATCTGGTAGTGTAGTTGTCGATCGAGATGACATGGAAGTACTCTCGGGTTCCTTATCTTTATTTGAGTCCGATATGTCCTCCTCATCCGATTCGACTGCGTAAGTAGAACTTGGTGATTTCTTGATATTCATTCTGTTGAGATCTTCGGCTATCTTGGTGACGTCATCTGTGCTTTTAGACTTGAAAGAAGTTTCGTCAAAAACAACATGTGGTGTTTCTTCCACACATAATGTAACCTTATTAAAAACTCTATATGCTTTGGATACGAGATGAGTATCCTAAGAATATCCCATCTGCAATCTTAACATCAAAAGTTCTTAATTTAGATTTTCCATTATTATGGATGAAACACTTACAACCAAATATATGGAAATATGAAATTTTTGGTATTCTACCCTTCCATATTTCATAAGGAGTTTTGCATTTATCTTTCACAATTAAACACCTATTTTGAACAAAACATGCGGTATTAATGGCTTCGCCCAAAACTCGTGTGGAGTATCATACTCGAGATAACATCGTCCTTGCAGCCTTCCTTCAAGGTTCTGTTTCTCCTTTCTACTACTCCATTTTGATGGGGTGTTCTTGCAGATGATGTTTCATGTGCTATACCATTCTCAAGACAATAGTTAGTGACAAACGAATTGAGAAACTCAAGACCTTTATCACTTCTAATCTTGACAATATTTAGTCCTTTTTCATTTTGAATTCTTTTGAGGAATTCTGGAATTTTTGTTACAGTCTCATTCTTTTTGTATAAGAAAATAACCCAAGTGAATCTAGAAAAATCATCTACAATCACTAAAGTATATTTTCTTCCACTAAAACTCAGAGGTGTAACAGACCAAAAGATCCATGTGCAAAAGTTCCAAAATCAAAGCTGGTATTGGGTGGAGTGGAAGTAGAATAATAGTTAATTGATAGGTTTTATAGGTTATTTATAAGGGTGTAGTATTAGGTTTCTGCAAACCAAATTTTAAAACCCAAATTAAAACGGGTTTTAAATTTCAAAACCCAAAATGAACATGCCTTAGAAATTATTGCTGATCTGCGTGCTTTGAGTTCTGTTGTTGATCTGTTAGATTATGGGCATTCTTGATATGTTTCATCCGTCGTGTCTTTAAGTTTGAATATTGTGAAGTGTTGTGATTCTTAACTGTGACTATCAATTGCTTCGACTTGTAAGTAGAATGGGAGAAAGATATTTGAAGGCTTTGAAAATCTGAAATGTATTTTTCAAGTTTGTGTTTCTGCAATACAATGCAAAATATGAGATGACTCGTAGACTAGAACTTTGAAAGCTATATTTGACTAAGTTTTGTTACTCCAACAGAAAAGCCTCTTGTTTTTCCGATTCGTGCCTTTTGGTTGACCTGCAATGGTAATTTGGAAGAGGGGCGGTTTTTGTTGGGAATATTATCTATATCTTTTGTTCTTCTGCTTATTTTGTGTCTTGGTATTCATCCAAATAAAAAATGGGATGGCTACTCTTGGTTAACTGCTGTTTCATCTTTTAGGTTGAAATTAATGGGCAAATATTGGGCAAGGGAATTGGGCTAACCTTGGATGAAGCCAAATCTAAGGTATTCCACTAGTATTACACCTACCTACTCATGTTGTGTATATTTATTATTTATTAATTTTCTTAGTACACCCTCCGTCCCGCAATTAACTTCACACTTTCTTTTCGCAACGTCCCACAATTAACTTCACACCCCTAAAATGAAATACCCTCCATAAACTATACCCTCACAATACCATTTAAATCTCAAAAATACCACTCTTATTTTATTCTACTTTATTCTCTCTCCTACACTTTATCTCTTACAACCATCTAAAATACCCTTACACTTTATTATCTCTCTCCTACACTATTAATAAACGTGCTTCTTCACACGTGAAGATAATTCCGGGATGGAGGGAGTATTTGGTCTTATCTTAAAAATGTAACTTATTTTTTTATATAGGCTGCTGAGAAGGCTCTTGGTGTTGTGAAATCCATGGTGGGTCAGTTTCCTTACAAACGTCAGGCTTCTCCAAGGTGAGATATCTATATCCATATATATATATATATATATATATATATATATATATATAGAGCAATTAATTTATTCTAGGGATAATTACTAAACTACCACTTTAGCTTCTTGGTATTTGTATTTGCCCTTGATTGACTATAGTATATATGTATGTATGTATTTGGTGTTTAGATTTATGCTGCAGCAGGAGGCAGGAAATAAGAGGGTAAGATTACCTGCAGAAGAAGGTTCTAGAATGTTGTATCGAATACCAACCACCCGCCACCCTTAGATTAAGAAGGTTCTAGAGGACAGGACAGGAATTTCTGTAACTTGGGGTCGAGCTGCTGCAAATTTGAAAAACTACATGAGGCTGCCATCGACCTCTACCAGAAGGAATTAAACAAGTCTCTGAAGAATCGTGATGGTCGAAGATATGCTCGATCACACTTTGGGTTTACGATACATACGAGGCATATGCTAACTGATCGGACGCAATAGCTAGGATGAATTGAAGTGCAGTTTTGTAACACAATTGTACATAATTCTCTGATCAAGGGCGGGTAATCAATGTTGTATGTTGTCTTTGTTAGTTTTAATGAGAGATTATTTTGAAGGCCATTTGAAGAATTATATATATGTTGATAAAAATCAATTCAATTGATTATTAAGTTGCTGAGACTTTTTGGCTATCTTGATTTAAGAAGAAAGATTTTTTTTTTTAGAGAGCAATTTCTTTGGTTGGATTTTTGCTAAAAGAGGTTACTTTTAATTAGGTGATGTATATATTACCTTGTTTGTTAATTTCACTTATATAGCAGGTTTGTGATTTTGTCAAAAATAATATAAAATAATACTCTATAAGCTAATTTTTCAAGTTTATTGTTGATGATGAGTTTCATTGAATTGTTTGTAGCAGTGTTTTTATAACTGGATTGGATTATTTTGTTTATTTTTTTATGTTACATTAAAATATAAAATAAGTATGCATTTATAAAAAAATTAAATTTTAACATAAACATAATAAATCATAGAAAAAATGGAAAATAAAAATAATATTAGAATTAGAAAATAGAATAGAAATAAGCATTAATAACACAAAAAAAAGACGTTACAGCTTTTTAGATTCTGCACGTTTTTTTTTTTTTTTACGAAAAAATAAAGGATATCATTGATCAAACTCGCCTTACATTTTTGAGTAATTAGATTCTGCACGTTAGAACCTAGACTTAGAAGTAGTAAACAAAAGTAAAACTAGTAAATAAGTTAAAAAATCAATTTGAATTGGTTGTTAATTTCGTGTTCTAACCGGTTGATGAGAACCCGAATTAGGCTCGATGATTTCGATGCCCCAACTCAGGTTGACAAGCAACGAAACCCAAACCGATTCTCTAGCTAGGGCTAGAAAGTATTCGATTAATAGCTATAAAGCTTCTTCTATTTTATTCCCATCTCAAATGAGCTTATACAAGTAGTTATATAGGCATTAATTCCACCTAACCAACTAACTAACTCCTAACAACTCAAACTAACAACTAATAAGAAAATACAACTCTTGCAAATTAGCCCCTAATAGGCAATTGAAAAGTTAAAGGACTAAATGCAAAATTCATGGCAACTCAATTGCTAGTCTTGTTGGCTAAGTTCTCATCACCGATTTTTCGCACTTCAACCTAAAAGATGTTTTTTTTTTTGGGTTGAGGGAGGGGTATTTGAACTGAATTTCTGGCGATTCCTTGTTGAACAATCCGTTCGAATCTGTAATTATTGGTTTCTAGGCTTAGTTGCTGTTATAGTTGCAAATTTCGTGGCATAATTACAACTTAATACCAATGTTGGTTCCAAAACGAGTTAAACAAGTGTGGGGATGGAAGATACACCAATATACAATTTTTTTCCCTTTTACAAGTTCCATGTGTTTCAGTGAGTTAGGTGGCTTGAAAAGGTAACCCGAGGACCAAGTTATATACACCCCCAAAATTGAGTAGTCCAACAAAAACTTGGTCAATTTATCAAAAACTTCATTGTCTATCCCGTACTCTTGCACAAATTAGCAATCAAATACTAACCACAAGAGTATGGTATTGTTTATAGCATGCAAGTATTTAGACCAAGTATTATCGAACCCAAAGAACTAGGAGAATAGCGGACCCTCGAAATTAAACGTTGTCATAGTCATTATAGTGGCTAACAGGGGATTTTTTTAGAATTTAAGGAAATAAACTAATAAGACAAGACAAGCAAAATAAATAAACAAGTAACTTCAATTAGAAGTGCAAGTGTGCAAAGAATGCTTCGGGTGTACTACTTATGAACTCCACTAATGCTACTTAAAAACTACAACTTATTATTTGTCATCCTCAAGGAAGAGAGCTAAGAGCTATCACGTCAAACATGTAAACTGATCCCTCGTGAGGCTTGGGTGAACAATTGAGCCAACTAGCACCTAATTGACCTCCAAAAGCTCCTAGGATAGTGAAGGGTAGAAGGGTTCAACACGGTTACTAACTCCTAAACTTCGTCTCTTCACTAATCACCTAAATTCTCATTCAAGCTATTAATGTCTATTAATGGAGGATCTAAGCAATTAACCCCCTCTCGGCGTAGCTAATTACTATTAAACTCAAATCAATTAATCAAAATCCTCACTCAATTATCCCCTAATGTCTACCCAACTCTCGTTGCAATAAACAATAGTCAATAAATGAGCTACTAAGAATAATCAGTCAATCAAGCAATCAAAACACCATAATAGAAGCATCAAAACCCATCAATGGCAAAATCAAATTATAGAGACATAATCACATTAGCTTCATTCATAATTCATACACCCAAAGCATCAAAAGGTTAGCCCATGACTAAGAGAAGCAAAACAATAGATAATAATGAAAATAGAAAAAGACCCATAGCTAATTTCACCATATGAAAGCTTAATTGAAAGATAATACCTTAAATTCTTGAAATGAAAATAACATTTGAAGATTCTTATAATAAAACTTGATTCCTTGCTTGAAGATGAAATTACAATGAAAATAAACTCTATTCTATACTAATCTATGGTGGAAATGAAATTGCAAGCTAAACTATGAAAACTTTGAAAGGAAGAAGAAGAAAGTGTGTTAATCCTAAAAGAGAGAGTGTTTTTGGTGTGGGAGATGTTTAGAAATCTGAAACGAGGGGGTATTTATATGGGTAGCTAGGTTAGGGATTTAATTTTGCAATTAGGACCTTGAAAAGTGCTTAATTTGTGCTTAAAACGTCGAAAATTCATCAAAAGTCGTAAGTGACTCAGGCAAGGGAACTCGGCCGAGTAGGAAGGACTTGCCCGAGTCATTTTGCTACTGGGAAGGTTTCACTCGGGCACCACACTGCCACTCGGCCAAGTGGCATTTGTGCCCGGCCGAGTGGCTTTTCGTCACGACCCTTCCAACTTCAAGTTACTTCATATCTTGGGCTCCCGAACTCCGATAGAGCCGATTCTTTTGCTATGCGACCCTCTTTCATCCCTCTTTCTGTCCATGCAATTCTTCACCTGATTTGGATAATTTATCAGCCCTCATTTTAAAGCTCAAAACACCCACTCTATAATCAAATGCAATTAGCTAATTAATAGTGAAATACGCATGAAAATCATATCAAATTGAGAAGATTAAGACCACAATAATCATGCAATTTTCATACTAATCATAGGTCCATTAATTTTGTGAGCCTATGCAATTTTCCACCTTGTTCTTTTCTTTTTTGCTTGGGGACAAGCAAATCTCTTAAGTTTTGGGGGAATTTGATTAGTGTGATAATTGCTAAAAATTCATGTGATTTATTTTCATAATTTGATAGGATTTCATTCAATTATCTACACTAAATTGACTAATTGTGATTAATTATCGAGAAAGGTATTGTTTTGTTTATTTGTAGGAAAATGAGAATATTTAGCGTAAAATATGTGCCTATTATTTATTAAGTCAATTTGAAAGAGAACTCCAGAGTCAAAAAAAAATATAAAAAAATTAATTGGATTCAAGAAAGGAAAAAAAAAAAGTGTTGAAGCCCATTTCTTAAGCCAGTCACGGCCATTTTGAAGAGGTCCAATTGCAAGCTTGTAATTTGCAATTTAATTGCAAAGGAAAGAAGGAAAGGAATACAACATCAATTAATTGAAATGGCCCACCACATCAATTAAAGGAGTGGTCAAATAAATTACATTATTATCTTGGCCTGCATGTTATATTAATTTAAAGTCTAAAACGAGGATTCTTTCATATAGGGAGCTAGCGGATTGTGGTCACCTTCTCGACATAAAATGAAAGAAATTGTGGGCCCAAATAATTCAATTTCATGATCAATTAATTTAAAACCAAACAATGGCCCACCATAAACGTGATTCATGGCTTAACTAGAGTAATCATAACACTGTGTAAGTACATTAATTAATTGAGTAATAAGTGCAAAAAGCTAAACTGTATTTTATTCAATATTTTTTATTACAAGAAAAATTGTAGTTTTGGTCCTAAAAGAATGATAAATTGTACATTTTGTTTCAAGGGAATGAGATAAAATTACCTTTTTGGTCCTAAAAATAATGGTTGGGACTATTTTTGCCGAAAAAACTAAAAAAACGTGAGATTAAAATCCAAATTTCTAATGTTAAACTGAAACAAGTGAGAAGTAACATTCTACCTTAAAACAAACATAATTTGATCAGTTTCATCACTTCTACAAATAGTTATGATTTATTGATAATTATTTTCATTTATATTTAGATTAGTTAATTAGGGAAATATTTCTAAACAGATAACTTCTTGACTTGACAACATAAAACAATAACGTGCACACATTATATCACGTTTTTGCACATGGCAACGAAAATTGGGAAAAATTGTCCACTATGCTTTGACTCAACAAATATGTGAATTTTTTTTTTTATATTGAGACAAATTATGTTGAGATAAAAATTCACATATTTGCTTAGTCATCATGGTGGTCGATTTCCCAATTTTTGTCATCACGTGCAAAAAAGCGTGAGACGAAATGATGTCATTTGCATTTTTCCAAATAAAATGCTGGAATCGGACTACTTTGTGAGTTATGGGACAAATTGAAAATTTAAAATATTTTGGGACCTTTTGTAGAAAAAGTCAGAGTTATGGGACTAAATCAGTTTTTAACTCACAATACCATAAACAAAAGATTAGGTTGGAATTAGGTTGGAAGCTAGGCCCCAAATTTATTTTATAACATATATACATATACATATACATATATATATTATAGAAGATAACATAAATAAGAGATTAGGTGTTTACATGAGAAAAGATTTAGAAAGTGACACCGGCTCTAAAAATGTGTTAAATACAAAAATGATCCCAAGAAAATTTTCAAATTGCACTTTTAGTACTATTCTCGAAAATGATCATTTTGTATGTATTGTAATTGCAAAATTATTTTCACAATAATTAATTGTTAAACTTTTTTATATAAAAATGACCATTTTTACATTTTTCTTGTGATCTCACTACTCCTATCCCCTCTAAGAGTATTAAGAAAATTTTCAACATTATCAATTTCAGGATGATTCAGTGGATTTTTTTATATTGAGAAAAATTATGTTGAAACAAAAAAATTTCACATATTTGCTTTGAGTCATCATGGTGATCGATTTCCCCCAATTTTCATCATCAAGTGCAAAAACGTGAGACGAAGCGATGTCATTTGCATTTTTCCACCGAAAATAGGACTGGAATCGAATACTTTGTGAGTTATGGGAAAAAATTGAAAATAAAAATATTTTGGGACCTTTTGCGAAAAATGCCAGAGTTATGAGACCAAATTAGTTTTTAACTCACAATACTATAAACAAAAGATTAGGTTGGAAGCTAGGCCCCAAATTTATTTTATAACATATATGCATATATATATATATATATATATATATATATATATATATATATATATATATATTATAGAAGATATCATAAATAAGATATTAGGTGTTTACATGAGAAAAGATTTAGAAAGTGACACCGGCTCTAAAAATGTGTTAAATACAGAAATGATCCCAAGAAAAATTTCAAATTACACATTTAATTCTATTCTCAAAAATGATCATTTTTTTATGATTTTTAATTGCAAAATTATTTTCACAATAATTAATTTTTAAACTTTTTTATATAAAAATGACTATTTTTTATATTTTTCTTGTGAGACTACTCCTATCCCCTCCAAGAGTAGGACGTACGACAATTTTCAACATTATCAATTTCAGGATGAAATTAATAAAAGATTGATATCATATTGTTTGAGAAATGGAGTTATCTTATTTTATTTAGAGGGAAAAATACATTTTTAGGCCCGTAACTTAGGAAGGATTGTAATTTAAGGACAATAATTTTTTGAACTTGTGAAAGTACAATTTTTTTCTACACATTAGACTGGTAAGTTTTTAACTATAATATATCATTTTGCCAGCTTGGAGATGTTCCTCTCCTATACAACCATAAGCATAATCTGCATTTTTCTCTCATCTAAAATATCTATTTCTCTCTTTCTCCATTAATTCTCTCTTACTTTCTGCAAACATGTTTCCATTAAACGGCCGCTCCCTGTTGCTTTTTTATGGAGTTAAAAATCGATTTTGTCCCATAACTCTGGCTTTTTCGCTAAAGGTCCAAAAATATTTTAAATTTTCAATTTTGTCTCATAACTCACCAAGAAGTCCGATTTCAGTCCTATTTTCGCCGGATAGTAAATGTATCGTTGAGTATGGGATGAAGGGAGTAATAAACTATTATGGCGTAGCCATGTGATTGTACAAAAATAAATTGACAACTGCAAATGTATTTTAATTTTTAACCACTCAAATAAATGCAATTTATCGATAAAAAAATATATGCAATTTATTTTTTGATACAATATTAAATATTATTAATTATTATTAGTTAAAAAGCAAGTTTTAAAACACACGTACGGATAGAAAGAAGTTTGTATTATTGAGTGATGTTATATGGATAGAGGAATCGTGGCATGCATGGAGACACACATATGAGGCATCGATATCTTAGACTCATCCGATTCAAACATTTAAGCACACGTGATAAATGATACTTCCTACGTCCCATACTAGATTGCGTTCGACAAAAACGTCCCAATAAAATTAACTTAGTCAATTATGTACGTGTCTATTATTTGCTACATCCGTAAATTATGTCCCAACTCTCATCGGGTTCGCCGGACACTACGAAACGACATCATTTAGTAGTCTCCGGTGAGATTTGAAATGTAATTTACGGACTTAGCAAAAATTAGGGACGTAATTGGCTAAATTAACTTTATTGGGCGTTTTCATCGAACGCAATAAGTTATGGGATGTAAAAAAACTCTATAAGATCCCCATTTAATATAATAAACAATTCATACCTTAACAACCTTGCGAATAGTAAATGTATCGTTGGATGGAGGGAGTAGTAAACTATTATGGGCGAGTCATGTGATTGGACAAAAAGAAATTGACAACTCGTACATGTATTTTAATTTTTTCAACCACTAAAAAGAATCCAGTGAGTGGGAATATATGAAATCTCCTTGTCCCAATTTATACAAGAAACAATATATTGGACAAAATGGTTACTTGACATGAAAGGTACGTGATGTAGATGAAAGGTACCCATGCAAATTATTACAAACGATCCCCACCCCGTCAAAAAAATTTATAGATACGTTGAACATTATTTAGTTATTATAGTTAGTAAATACGCAATTTATTTTTGATACAATATTAAATATTATTAATTATTATTAGTTTAAAAGCAACTTTTAAAACAGACGTGATGGATAGAAAGAAGTATGTATTATTGAGTGATGATATATGGATAGAGGAATCGTGGCATGCATGGAGACACATATGAAGCATCGATATCTTAGACTCATCCGATTCAATAAATGATACATCCTTCGTCCCATATTAGATTGCGTTTGACGAAAACTTCCCAATAAAAATAACTTATCCAATTACGTGACGTCCTAATATTTGCTAAGTACGTAAATTATGTCCCAACTCTCATCGGGTTCGCCGGACACTACCAAATGACATCATTTAGTAGTCTCCGTGAGATTTGAAACATAATTTACGGACTTAGCAAAAATTATGGTCATAATTGGCTAAATTAACTTTATTGGGGCGTTTTAAATCGAAACGCAATAAGTTATGGGATGTAAAAACTCTATCCGATCCCCATTTAATATAATAAACAATTCATACCTTAACAACCTTGCGAATAGTAAATGTATCGTTGGATGGAGGGAGTAGTAAACTATTATGGGCGATCATGTGATTGGACAAAAAGAAATTGACAAATGTACATGTATTTTAATTTTTTCAACCACTAAAATGAATCCAGTGAGTGGGAATATATGAGATCTCCTTGTCCCAATTTATACAAGAAACAATATATTGGACAAAATGGTCACTTCGACTTGATGAAAGGTAGTTGTACGTGATGTAGATGACATATAATTGCCCCAATATACGCACCATTTTAAATATTATATTGGACAAAATAGACAAATTGCCTAGATCAATAATATTTTTGACAATTTTTTTATTTTTAAATTTCACATAAATTATTTTTTGATTTTAAAAAATTATTTTTGAATTTTTAATATCATTTATAAAATTCAATTTTGGTCAACTAACGGTTTCCATCCACAAAAACTAACGGATGAGACCAAAAGTGCTAAAAAAAGGATCAATTTCGCACATAGGTATCAAATGTATTTTGGATCAATTATCGTGAAACTGAAATTAAGTGCAATTTACCGTTCTAAGATATAATTGATAAAATGTGTACTATCTTGTTTTGGGCATCCGAAAAGAAATTGACAAAGGTAGGGTGCAAGGTTGAAAATATTGGTATCGGTAAAAATATCGGTACCTTAAATTTACGAAAATATCGGTGGAAATGTCGATGTCGAATATCGGTATCGGTAAAAATTAAAAAATTGATGGAAATTTTAATAAAATGATGAAAATTTTATATGAAATTGAATTATTTGTGACAAATATATCAACAACAAAATACATAAGCGATGCTGAGAGATACAATAATTGTTCATACTTAGTTAATACAAGACAACTAATACCATAATAATGACCTATGAGGCTCAAATGTAAAAGAAGAAATGTCATCTTGATCTAAACAAGATTGATACCAACCTAAAATTGCTTAATTTTGTCCTTGCTCATCAGTTCACCTTTATTCTACTACCATTTGAGTATTAGTTGATTCTCATTTTGAAAAATTCAAAAAAAAAAATACCGAAATTTTATTGCCGACAACCGATATTTTTACCGATATTTTCGACATCTTGTAAAATTTTAACTGAGTCAACCGATACCGATATCGACACCGATATTTACCGATATTTTTACCGACATTCGTAAAAAAATGTTTTTCGGTGCGTATCCGTGTAGGACACCACGGAAAACCGAAAAATCGGTGAAATGTCGGCCAATGTCGGCGATATTTTAAACCTTGGTAGGGTGGGGTGGGGGTGGGGGTGGGGGTCGATATCGTTGTCCAATTAATACCAATTGGGAGGGGACCGTTTGTCAGTCTTTTGGTTGTTAGTTATATATATATATATATATATATATATATATATATATATATATATATATATATATATATATATATATATATATATATGTATTATATTATATTTTCCGAATTTAAATTTTAAAATATTTTTCAAACCAAATAATTATTTATGTAATATCTAAGAATTAAAAAATATATACAAAACTGGATAGAACTGAAGATGATAATTTTAAAAAAATTTATAAACAATTTATAGTTAGTACATACTAAAGATTTGAAAGTATTTATAAAAAAATTAATATTGTTGTATATAATATTTTGGTTGCTAAACCCTGGCTAATTAACTTGATTTAGTGCGGGTTTCTCCTTTCCCAATGACCTTGCCAAAAGCAACATTTTATGTTTTGTACTTGTATTTGTAGTTTGGGTGTTTCTTGTGTTTTTCCCTCATAAGTCTATGTAATTAATGGAGTTCAGACAGCATAAATTGTTGCTTCAAATTTACACGGCATTATCTTATGGGAATACTTTTGATTGGAATTTAAATTCTTTTGAGAATTTTTCACCTATGAAATGGTATTAATTTGAGGATTTTAAAAAATTATATTTATATGTTTTATACATATGTTGAACATTATTAGTTATTATTAGTAAATGAGCAACTTATTCACGATACGGGAAAAATATTTTTAAGGAATTTGTAATTTTTGGGTGACAAGTTAAGGACAATAACTTTAAAGAGTGGCACACCTTATCTCCTTGACATTGACACACGTATGGTGCATCAATAATTGATGAAATATAAAGGAACCATTTTTTTAGTGGTTGTAAATTATTGATGTGCAATAAATTGATAACTCATTAACTCTGCATTGCGGGGATAAAGTTTCATATAAAAATTACATAAAAGAAATATAAAGGAACCATTAATTTCTTATATAATTAATATATTTGTCAGAAAAATTAATATATCATGCCAGCTTGGGGATGTTCCTCTCCTATATAAGCATAAGCATAAGCTGCATTTTTCTCTCATCTAAAATATACTATTTCTCTCTTTCTCCATTAATTCTCTCTTACTTTCTGCAAACATGTTTGCTTTTGGCTATGGTATCCCTTTTCCGCCTCCAATGAAGTAATCATGTGATTGGACAAAAAGAAATTGACAACCGTACATGTATTTTAATTTTTTCAACCACTAAAATAAATCCGGTGACCGGGAATAGATGAGATCTCCTTGTCCCAATTTATACAAGGAACAATATATTAGACAAAATGGTCACTTCGACGATGAAATGAAAGGTAGTTGTACGTGATGTAGATGACATATAATTGCCCAATGCACGCACCATTTTAATTATTATCATGGACAAAATAGACAAATTGCCTAGATCAATAATATTTTTGACAAAATTTTTTTATTTTTAAATTTAACATAAATTATTTTTGATTTGAAAAAATTATTTTTGAATTTTTAATATCATTTATAAAAGTCAATTATGGTCAACTAACGGTTTCCATCCAAAACTAACGGATGAGACCAAAAGTGCTAAAAAAGAAATAATTTACCATCAACCCTCTTGGAACTGAAACTTCAATTTACCATTTTTAAGAAATAATTGATAAACTGTGTGCTATACTGTTTTCGGCATCCGAAAAGAAATTGACAAAGCATATCGATCAGTCCCAAGCAGCGATATAAAGGTGGGGTGGGGTGGGGTGGGGGGTGGGTGGGGTTCGATATCGTTGTCTAATTAATACCTATTGGGATCGGAGGGGACCGTTTGTCTGTCTTTTGGTTGTTAGTTTTGTAAATGTGCAACTTACTTTTGATACATATATTACATATTATTAATTATGAAATCGGACAAGAGAAAATTAGATTCGTTTTATTACTATCAAATTTTATGGGAACCAAAAGTATATTGACGAGAATAAAAAGAAAAAGAATATATAATTACTTTAGTAGAAGAACACCAACAATAACATAACCGAACTTATAGAAGTTGAAAATTAATTCATTTAAATGAATACTTTAATACTCGTGGGCTGGTATCGACTCCATCATGAAAGGACTAATTTGTAAATAAGTAATATTTGGAAGAGTTAGTTTGAGACGGTAGAGCTGTTATTTTTTATTTTTTTACATATTGTCATTTTAGGTATGGGAAAAAAATATAGACATTCATTTTAAAATTTTATGCAATCTAAAATGAGACGGAGGATAATATTATTGAATATTTCATGAGGTGAATGTGCGGTGGCCCTTTGACACATGGAGCTTCACACACCTTATCTCCTTTACATGGACACACGTATGGAGTTTAATAAAACGATGTCGTTTTGGTAACGTGACACGTGCGTGCGCAAAATTAGAAATTTCTAATCAAAACACTTATGTGGATGCCTGAGTGACATTTTTTTTTCATTTTGAATATTTTTATTCACTTTTTATTCCAACCCCAAGCCAACGTCGCTCTCTCTATGGCAGAGATACATTTCCTAACGCCGTCACCGTCCCTTCGCAGCTGAGCGCCACTGCCCCCTCTCGGCCTCTTCTTCAAAACCGACACCGCCAAGCTCGACATTGCATCTCCTCCGTCTTTGAAGGAAGATGGTCGCCGCCCGCCTTTTCGTGTATTCTTTGGGTGGTAGAGGGGCAATTGGGGAGACGAGCCAGTGGGTGTGGGAGAAGAACAGGGGGTAGGGGTAGGGTATTAATTATATTCGGTGCTTAATGATGTTGATGCAAAGTTAGTTTTTTCAAGATTACTCCAGTAAGTTTTTGGACTTGGTTTATGTAATTCTTTTGGTAGTTTTCTTTCTTTAGTAGTTCGTTTGTTAGTTTGTTAGTAGTTAGGAAGTTAATTGGTTGATAGGTTCTATCCATTTCATGATAGAAGACTTGTATAAATAGGGACTTGTAGCTCTTGTTCTAAATATGAAGAACATAGAAGAAGCTTTATAGCTATTAATCGAATACTTTCTAGCCCAATCTGAGTTGGGACATCGAAATTACGTAGGTTTGAGGAGTTTGTTGCTTGTCAACTTGAGTTGGGGCATCGAAATCATCGAACCTAATTCACGGTTCTCTTTAGATGTCAAACACACAAAACATGTATATACAAAAGAAGAAATTTTAGGTTCAAATTTTATTTATTAAAAAATAAACGTTTAGCATCTTATTATATGTTTTCAACTCGATTAATCACATTCAATTCAATATGTTAAATAAACAAACTAATTAGAATATAATTTCCAAAGTTAAAAAAATGTATTCGAACTATATCTATTCAACTCAACTAAAATAGTTTACACTCAATCAATCTTTTGAGAATTTTTCACCTATGAAATGGTATTAATTTAAGGATTTAAAAAAATTATATTTATATGTTTTATACATATGTTGAACATTATTAGTTATTATCCTATCAAAAAAATAAGACATTATTAGTTATTATTAGTAAATGAGCAACTTATTCCCGATACGGGAAAAATATTTTTTAAGGATTGTAATTTTTGGAGTTGGTAAAATTAATGAGCATCGTAACTCTTGACCGACAAGTTAAGGATAATAACCTTTAAGAGTGGCACACCTTATCTCCTCGACATGGACACACGTATGGAGCATCAATAATTGATGAAATATAAAGGAACCATATTTTAGTGGTTGTAAATTATTGATGTGCAATAAATTGATAATGAGGAATCAAAACAATGAAGACACTTGTCACTACACAATAGGGTATTTGTTGTGAGCAGATAATGAGGAATCAAAACAACATATTCCAAGCATATTCCAATATGCTACATTAGCTTGGAGATGTTCCTCTCCTATATAAGCATAAGCATAAGCATAAGCTGCATTTTTCTCTCATCTAAAATATACTATTTCTCTCTTTCTGATCTATTAATTCTCTCTTACTTTCTGCAAACATGTTTGCTTTTGGTTTTTTATACCCTCGCCTGGCTCCAATGAAGTAATCATATTTTTTTCGATTATATCTTCTAATTACTCTTACAATTATCATCAACTCACTTAACTTATCCTTTTAATATTTATAATTCCTTGATTTAAAAAAAAAAAAGAAAAGAATTCACTCTTTCATCTAAATTAACGTTACGTCTGCCTACTTAATTCATTTTCATTTCTCATTAGTTAACGTGTATTCTCCATTAATATAATTTTTTTATACAGATGGAAACGTTCCTAAGTTGAGTCACACCAGAGGAGAAGGTGGGTATCTTATCGAGGTAGATTTGATCTGCTTGGAGGATGCTATGGAAGGACTTGAGCCTCATTTCAGTATTCATCGTTAAGAAGTTCACCTCCACCTTATCCTCGTTGTGTCTGTATGAAATGTGTTGAAATTGTTGTATTGTGATGTTGTTGTTGTTGATGTTGTTTGTTGTATAATAAAAGTTGGGATTTCTACGTACATCCTCACTAATTTTAATAAATTTTTTGTTTGTGTTTTTCTCAAGGGTTAGTGGCAAAACGAGACCTAAAGTGGAATTTTTCAAAATATATAAAATTTTGATATAATTTGAAAATACAAAAATATATATTTTTAAACCAAATAATATTATATGTAAAATCTGAAAAAAATCATATTTATAGAATTTATATATAATTTGAAAATACAATTAATAATATTTTTTCAAATCAAGTAATAATTTATGTAAGATCTAAAAATTAAAATATATATACAAAATTTGGATAGAACTAAAGGTGATAATTTTAAAAATTTTAAAACAATTTATGACTACTTAAAAACTAAAGAATTGAAAATATTTATAAAAGTACTTCGGTTTATTTAGATGGTTTGGTTTAGGGCCAGTAGCACACCCTATCAATATGAATATATGTAGCTGAACTTGAATGTGAGCCAGGATGTGACAACATCCCGAGTTTCAAAAACTTTTAAAAAGAACTTAAATTTGCAATTTATTCGAAAATTTTAATTTTTCATAGAAAGGTAAGAACGTTTAAAGATATATTTAGTTGAAGTTTTACACAATAACTAAGTATCAATTAATTTGGTAAAAACTTGCAGTATCACTAATTATTTAAAAAATGGAACATAATCGATTGAAGATAATGTAATTCATTTTCAAATATAAACATGGTTTAATTCAACAAATGAGATGTGACACTTAAAAAAATAAAAATAAATACTTAAAATACTAAAATTCTTAATTTGAACTCGAAATAACATGAACTAACGTGTAACTTTTGAAAAATAATTTAATTGCTTGACTCGCATCCACCGGCCCTTCACCGCACTCCTTTTTAATTTGTAAATTGTTAATGAGATTGTGGGTGAACAAAACCACTAGCGCAGTGAGATCACTTTATTACGCTTAAATATTACACGTAAATAAAATTATCAACTTACATAACATTCACTCAATATATACCTATTATTTGGCTAAACCAAGGATGTGTTGTTTATACCAACGATGTGTTGGCTAAACCAACGATGCACGCTTTCCCGCGAATAAACATGCATTAACGAAAATTATAATAAAATCATGACGTACGATGTGCCAAGCAACAATATTACTCACATGAACATTAATTTAAAAGTGACAAAGCATACCAATCCATTAATAAGAAGAAAACCCCACCTTGAATGTCAGATAAATTTATTCAGTTTAATCCTATTGATATGTCTTGTTAATCCCTAATTACCCCCTTGCAAGCAAAATTATTGTCACAAGTAAGCCCTTTCAATCTTTATTCCTTCTATTTCACAATTTTGTTCTGGTTATATATATATATATATATATATATATCTTCAGTGTCATTGCGTACATGCCTTCGAATTATTCTTCAATTTCTGTATATTGGGTTTTAATTTGAATAATTTGCGTCCCTGAGACCTTAATTTGCTAATACTTGATTAGTCTGCATATGAATATCCACAAGATTACAGTGGGGTATAAATGGATTATTCGAGCTTCTACCGCATATATTGGGGTCTCAATTTATTACATTTTGTTAGACTTTGCTGCTTATAAACTTTTAACTCTGTTTTCTCTGTTTTTAGGGGATGTAGGGTTTGTGGGTGTTCGAATTTGGGTTAATTTCTTAAACTAATTGGTAGTTTAGCAGGTCCTTGCTATTAATCTAGTAACAGGGATGAGAGAGAGAGAGAGAAGATTTAAGTCTTCCACACTGAAAAAATCTACCCCTCCTCCGTCCCGGAATACAAGTAAAGAAATTGGTTGGATTGTGGGTATGTGTGGATTCAATAGTAATGAAATTTTGTGTAGAAGTTGGAGCCATTTTAAGGGTGTGAAAGGTATTGTGGGACGAATAAAATATGAAAGTGTGTAAGGTAGTAGTAGTAGTAATATACTTTGCTTTTAGCTGGCAGTGCAATAATTTTTCTAATAGAGAGGGAGTAAAACCAATGTGACTAAACCTTTGAATCTTTAAACCTTTTTGCTGCATGGTAAAAGTTTTGAATGTGTTGAATTGAATTTGCCCGAAAATTCGATGCACTTAACCACTGAAATGTGTGGAAGGTGTATATAATGGTGAAGCCTTAAGTCGTAACTCATAATACTATGAATATCAATTGAAAGTCGATCATCTCTCATTCATGTCGAACTATGTCTTCGGATTTAAGTAATGTGGCTTAGAACTGGAGGAAAAGATGGTTGTTCAAGTCACGCCTTAATAACTGGCCTGAAATTGTGCCACAAGCAGTCAACATTTGCTTATTATTGTGTACATCCATTTCTTTCCGATAAAATATAAGTTTCGTTACATGCCTGCTGTATGTTCCCTATCAGCAAAAACTCAAACTCAAAAATCTAATTGAATAATATGAGTGGTCTTGTTTCTGAATCTTAGCTCGATGATCTTGGAATCATTTTATTGGAAGATACACTCGATTAGATGTAAATTTGGCAACGTTTTCCATAAGGCGAAGGACTAGAATTAACTTTCAGTGACTGAATTTCTATAGTAGTTAAAATTGAACAAATAAGCCCTTCAACTAATAAAATAAAATACGGAGACCCTTTTATTAAATGAATTGACATAGAACATTATTATATTAGTGGATAAATTGACAAAAAAAAAAAATATTATGATAAATTCTAAAAATGAGTGAAACATCAACAACACTTTTTTTTTTTAAATAATGGACTCATATTTTTTTAATATACAATATAATGTTAAACTATAAAAAATTACACGAACTATCCAATTGTCTTTAAATAATGGACTCAAATTCAATTACAATATGTTTTATTAAGGTGTTTATTAATTATAATATATTGTCTTTTTAAAATTTATAATTCGATACACGAACTATCCAATTGTCACACGAACATTTTTTATTTTATTTATGTCAAAAATGTTTTCAAATAAGAGTATGGGATCATTGTAGTAGTGAAAGTAGACTTAGACCAAGCAGTTATCAAACCCAACGAATTTAGGAGGACGATGTGATCCTAGTGCTATTTGTCGCCATGTTATTGTAGAAGCAAGAAGGACAATCGAGAAAACAAAAAAAAAAAAACACTAAAGAAAGCAACTAAATGAAAACAAATAAAGGGGGCACCCAACTAGGTGGTGTCAAGGAGAGAGGACTTTAGATCAAATTGCAAAAGTCAAACAAATGTAATAAAATTATTAAAGCTCACTATAGAGGGCAACCATTTCCCTTCGGGTAATATAACCTCGCATTGAGGTCCCTTCTATCCCCCACTTTTCGCTAAGTTCGAGTGTCTAGAAGTATTTATCCTTTCTCGAATGGTCTAGAAGTATAAGTTATACATTTAATTAATCACAACCCTCACTAACAATTAGTTATGCTACATAACTCTCGTTTGTAACAAACACAATTTCAATCATATACTTAGAAGCAAATAACCAAAGCACAATAAAGTCCATGAAGTAAAACTAAGGGGGCGCTTGGTTGGGGGTATTAGAATTAGGTAATGAGAATGACTAGTGATTCATTCTCATTGATGAATTTTGGAAAAAAAGTTGAGTACGAAAAATTTGAGCAAGGAAAAAGTTGAGCGGAAGAAAAATGAATAATTGTTAAATGATTGATTATAAGAGGGAGATTATGTAATCAAAATAAATTAATAATTATTTTATTTTTAAATCAATTCCAATTGTAAATATTGTCAAGCATCATCAATAGGAATGATTAATGAGTCATTCTCATTACCTACTTCTAATACCCCAACCAAGCGGGCCCTAAAAATAATTACACCAAAACATGAGTACAATATTCACAATCATCTCATTATCTAGGAATCCATTGATTTACATGCAACTCAAAGTCTTGCAAAATAAAAAGCAATAAACAGATGAATTGTTAATTGAAAGACAAAAATAAAGGATCTATTAAATCGAATATAATCTTGTGGTTGAATTTTTCTCAATTCTTGTTGAAGTCCAAAGAACTCCTTCCCCTTTCCACCCACCTAGTGGGTAAAAGTGTGTATGGAGACTCTCAAAGCCCTAGCCTCTTTTCATTCTTAAGAAATTTTGAAAATGTTGTCTTGCATGTGTTCTGTCTTTTTTAGAATTAGGGCCCATTAACTAATCTTATGTTGAACATCTTATTAGTTCTAACTTCTTATAAGTTACCTCAAGATGTAATTTTTAAGTAGCTTATAAGTTGTTTTAATATCTTACTAATAAAATTTATAAGTTTGTTGATAATTTAAAAATATATATTTTTATAATTTTAATATTAAATATAAAAAATTATATTTTTTATTTTTTATGTTGAGGTGGAGTTGTGGAAGACCAGGTGGGGTGGGGTGGGGTGGGGCTGGGCCTGAGTGGGGCGAATTGGGTTGAAGGTGGATGAAATTTATTTTTAAAGTATACCTTAAAAGTTTTTAAAAAAATAAGTTGGAACATGAAGAAACTTATTAAATCGTTAAACATTTTATTTTACCCAACATTTTGAAAGAATTTATAAGTTATTAAATCGTTTATAAACTATTTTAAAAATTTATAAATTCAGCCAAATAGGTACAATTTTTTTCTGCACATTAGACTGGTAAGTTTTTAACTTTTGTAATTTTAGATTGGAAAACAGATCCAGTGATTCGAGCTGCAAAACATTGAAAATCGTGTATCAAATAGCAAATAAAAAATTATATTGTAATTGATAAAAAAAAATCAGTTAACCAGGGAACTTATTTGCAATGTCATTAATTTTAGTCGCCATAGATAAGTTAATTATTTTATTTGGTGTATAATTATTTCTCTGACAAATATATAATATACAATGGTGAAAATAAAGCTGATCAGCATGCCCATCTATAAAACTCACATGCTTTCTAAACCAACAAATCACTTTTATTTAATTAATAGAACACATGTTTATAGGTCCAAGAAAATATTGATTTTATATTATAATTTAATTACAATATTATATTCGATTGGAGGATTAAACATCTACATCCTCCGTCCCATAAGGATAGAATTACAGGTATTTTCACACAATTTCTTATTAACTGTACAATTTACGTCCCAAAGTTCATTGAAGAAGTCAAAACACTATCGTTTAGACTGATTTGCCACGCATGTGATTTTTAAATGGGGTGAAACAACAGCGTTTTGTTTCCTCCGGTGAATTTTGGGACGTAAATTATGCACAACTAAAAATTGGGATATAATTTAATTTTTTTGGGACATTCTTGAAAAAGGCAAAAGTTTTGTGACATAACAAAACTCTATCCCCACATGTTTACAAGCCCAATATAATATTGTAATTTATAATTTATTTGCAACGTCTTCATTTTATGGGAGAACGAGAATAAGAAATATAGAGAAAGAGATATTTTAGAAGGAAAAATTGTAGTTTTGGTCCTATGATAATTTTTTAACGACAATGTTAGTCTCATATTCTTTTTTGGTCCCTTTTTGTAAAAATAGTCCCAACCATTATTTTTTACGACCAAAACTACAATTTTATCTCATTCTCTCGGAACCAAAGCTGTAATTTATCATTCTCTTGGGACCAAAACTGCACTTTTCTTGGGACTAAAAATGTCGAAAAAAACTACGGGACACAAAAATATCAAAAAAATGATCATTTTGCAAACCACTCATTCTCGTGGGACCAAAAATGCAATTTGCCCTATTTTTTAAGTCGGAATTGACCGACGTATATAAAAACCAAAAATATACAATCATTTTTCTCACAACGACAGGCATTAATGTGCGTAAAAGATAATTTACGGACCTAAAATTACAAAACTTAAAAACTTACCAGTCTAGTGTGTAGGAAAAAAAAATGTACTTTCACGAGTTCAAAAATTATTGTCTTTAAATTACAACCCTTGCTAAGTTACGAGCCTAAAATATATTTTTCCCTCTAAATAAAATAAGATAACTCCATCTATTTCTCAAACAATATGATATCAATCTTTTATTAATTTCATCCTGAAATTGATAATGTTGAAAATTTTCGTCCTACTGTATGGGGGATAGGAGTAGTCTCATAAGAAAAATGTAAAAATAGTAATTTTTATATAAAAGAGTTTAAAAATTAATTATTGTGAAAATAATTTTGCAATTAAAAAACATAAAAAATGATCATTTTCGAGAATAGTACTAAAAGAGCAATTTGAAAATTTTCTTGGGATCATTTCTGTATTTAACACATTTTTGTGCCGGTATCACTTTCTAAATCTTTTCTCATGTCAGCACCTAATCTCTTATTTATATTATCTTCTATAATATATATATATATATATATATATATATATGTTATAAAATAAATTTGGGGCCTAGCTTCCAACCTAATCTTTTGTTTAAGATATTATTGATGTAATGTGTGCACGTTATTGTTTTATGTTTTAAAGTCGAAGTTATCGGTTTAGAATTTCCCTAACTAATATAAATTTAAATGAAAATAATTATCAATAAATCATAACTATTTGTAGAAGTGATGAAACTGATCAAATTATGTTTGTTTTGGGATAGAATATTACTTCTCAGTTGTTTTAGTTTAAGATTAAAAATTTGGATTTTAATCTCATGTTCTATTTTTTTTTTTTTTTTTTGCCAAAATAGTCTCAACCATTATTTTTAGGTCCAAAACTGTAATTTTATCTCAATCCCTTGAAACCAAAACTACAATTTATCATTTTTATAGGACCAAAACTGCAATTTTCTTATAACAAAAATTGTTGAAAAAATTTGCAGGTCCATAAATTAATGTAGAAAAAACCATTATACGTACCACTCATTCTCTTGACACCAAAAATATAGTTTACCTGTTACCGTCATGGTGTGATTTGATTTCCTTTTAATTGCATCTCTCTCGATATTACAAATTTACCTTGCACTTATTACTCAATTAATGTACCTACACAGTGTTATGATAACTCTAGATAAGCCAAGAATCACGTTTATGGTGGCCATTGTTTGGTTTTAAATTAATTGATCATGAAATTGAATTATTTGGGCCCAAGATAATAATGTACTCCCTCCGTCCCATTTTAATGGTCTTTTTAGGGACTAAATTTTTTCCCAAAATATTTGTCATTTCGCAACAATCTATAAGAAATAAATGAATTTTTTCAAATATACCCTTGTTCTTGTTTATTGTGATACTCCACTTTTCTAGATAAATTTATTTATTTTGAAATTTACCTCCATAAGAAGGGTAAAATTGTCCTATTATACACATATTTATTATTTTCTTAATCTGTGTGAAACAACCTTAAACGACCATTAAAACGAGGAGGGAGGGAGTAATTTATTTGACCACTCATTTAATTGATGTGGTGGGCCATTTCAATTAATTCATGTTGTATTCCTTTCCTTCTTTCCTTTGCAATTAAATTGCAAATTACAATCTTGCAATTGGACCTCTTCAAAATGGCCGTGACATGGCTCAAGAAATGGGCTTCAACACTTTTTTTTCTTTTCTTGAACCCAATTAATTCTTTTCATATTTTTTTGGACTCTTGATTTCTCTTTCAAACTGACTTAATAAATAATAGGTACATATTTTACTTTAAATATTATCATTTTCCTACAAATAAACAAAACAATACCTTTCTCGACAATTAATCACAATTAGTCATTTTGGTGTAGATAATTGAATGAAATCCTATCAAATTAAGTAAATAAATTACATTAATTTTTAGCAATTATCACACTAATAAAATGAAGTTCAAGATGATCTTCAGATGACCTTTGAATATAAGTCCTCAACCGACTAGCCTTGCTCACCTAGTCTAAAATTCTAACTAGTGAAACTTACTACTTCACTGCTTTATACAATATCACCGGTCATCTTACTTTACATGAGCTTATCTAACTTATACATTTTAACTCATCAAAACTATTTCTGATCTAACAATTTCCCGTTTTTGATGAAGTTAAAACTACAAGAAAGAAATGAACTCACAGTGGTGTTAGTCAAAGTTATTCAAGAAACAAAATAATTCAAGTTAAGCATTTTAGGTGCAAAAGCATACTTATCAACAAACGAATTCACACTTGAGCAACTACTCATACTTAAGAAAAATTTATACATTAAGGGCCCGCTTGGTTGGGGGTATTAGAAGTAGGTAATGAGAATGACTCATTAATCATTTCCATTAATAAAGATTGGTAATAATTACAATTTGGAATTGATTTAAAAATAAAATAATCACTAATTTATTTTGATTACATAATCTCCCTTTTATAATCAATCATTTAACAATCATTCATTTTTCCTCCGCTCAACTTTTTTCTCGCTCAAATATTTTTGTGCTCAACTTTCTTTCCAAAATTCATTAATGAGAATGAATCACTAGTCATTCCCATTACCTAATTCTAACACCCCTGATTAGGGTGAATTTGTATAGACTTTTTAGTGCATGATTGCATTGATTTAAGTGAAATTTTGCGTTCAAATGTGCTCTCAAATTGGCTAAGTGTGATGAAGTTCATTTATGCAGGAAACAATCAATTTTGAAAAGAAATTCAGGTGATCAAATCAATCACTATGAAGAGGTGCCTTGGACCATTAGATAGAGAGCTGAAAGAGGGTCGCGTAACAACAAGAATCGGGCAACTGAGTTCGTATGCGGAAGATACGAAACCGAAGCGGAGGTGCCATACAAGCAAAGTGCTCGGCCAGAACTAAAGTGACTCACCCGAGTCACAAATTATATTGCTCGAGTCATAGACTTTACGTAGTTAAGTGACTCGGCCAGACCAAACCGACTTGGCCTCACACTTAAGTGCCCGAGTTGGAAAATTTACGAAGACAAGTGACTTGGCCAAACCAATCCGACTCGGCCGAGTCACACCCGAGCCTTACCCGAGTCACATTTTCACCTAGCCAAGTGACTCGAGCAACCACCCCGACTCGCCCGAGTCGGTGCTCGAGTCACTCCTGCCGAGTTGGCCTTTTGTGCGCGTTTTTCTATATTTTGGGCGAAATTTAGGCTTTTTTAAGGGGCTAATTAAGAAATTAAGATCTCCCACTTACTACCCACTATATATACTCCCTCTTATCAGCATTAGAGAGGATCCCACACACTTAGAACAATTATTAGGTTTTAATTTCAGCATTCCACTACACACACTTACACACACAGTATAAGGTGTTTTACTCTCTTATAGTTTTTCATTTTCCAAGTGTAATAGGAGTTAGAATTGAAGCAAACAAGTTGTATTACACTCCATCAAGGTGACTTCTACAATTTATATCAAGTTTTTGTTCATTAATTTCCATTTAATCATGTTCCTTCCATACTCAATGTTTATGGGTTTTAATCTCTTGCAACAACTAGTCTCTAGCGTACGTACAATGAACAACGGTGTGGCGAACTTGACAGAAAGGGTGGTAGCATTGGAAGTAGCCAACAACGAGCAGTTACTCATGCAACATGCTATCTACGAATAACACGTTGCACAAGGGCATTTTTCGGGCTTTCCTCCTCCCTCTTGAGCTAGAGTTTGAAGATTTCTCTCATTATTTTATTCTCGAGTGATTGTTGAACATTTCTATTGAAATTCTTGGGATTGTATTATTTGTCACACTTCTTTCACTCTTTTGTGTATTTTTTATTTGAGTTGTGGATTTAGCTTCATCTTGGTAATTCATTGATTTTTGTTGGTGATTTTTGGAATGATGCTTGTGTTTGATCTTGAGTAGTGGTGTGCAACTTCATTTAACTACCTACCTTACCAAACTTTTTATTGTCATGCAATGAAAAAGTTTGGGAGAAGGGTGTAGTTAGAAATTGTCGTTGCATCCACTTGCCTCTCATTTGCGGATGAGAAAATTTGGTGAAATTTTTGTGATCGTGAGCTTATTTGTGGACTGCATGACTATCTTTGAGTCCATTTTTGGTGTAAATATCAGAAGGGAGATGTATTGAAAATATGTACATGGCATGTATGCTTTGATTGATGGATATATGGGCTTTGAGATGTGATATGAGTTGATGTGTTGCTCAATGCTAGCATGAAAATTGTTTTGTGAAGATGAGTGTGATGGATGATGCTTGCTCTTCTTGCTCAATGTTTAAACCCGTGAGTTTTGAGCCTACTAAATCGTACATATTTAAACGGTTTAATCCCTTGATTGAGTGCATCGTTTTTGATTTTGCATTACTAGAACTTGCCTCTTAACTAGTTGAGATATAATTTTGTGTGGATCTATGAAAATGATGAGAGACCTTGTTTGTATTGAAGAGCTACTTAGCTAAATTTTACCCCACCAATTACATTAATTTCCCTAGTGAGCCATTTTGAGCCTTAAAGTCTTATTTTCTTGGCAAGCTTGAGAGATTGGAGCCATTTGTCTATCTTGATGAGCCTTTTTGTCCCTACGATTAGTGGAACATGAATTGTTGACAAGAAAATGGTGAATTGAAAAAGGAAAAGTGTGGTGGTATAATTTGATAAGCAAAAACAAGAGAAAAAGAGAAAGGTTGGTGAGAAAAATCGATTGAATTGTGAAAAAAAAAAGAAGCTTGTGAAAACAAAACTTCAATCTTGAGCTTAGTTGAAAAAGAAAGGCTTAAAAGGAGTTGGTGGTGAATGACATTCGTAAGGCTTGAAATTGAAAAAGAGTGATGTTTGTTGAAGTTTGAGATGCGTACATTGTATTGAGTAATCAACTTTCATTTGCTCTACTAATCTTGAGTTACTACCTCCAAAATTCACCCACCTTGTCCAAAAGCCTACATTACCCCTTGAGAAAAGCCCTCTTTGATTCATTATTGATACACAAAATGATTAGTTTAAATTAAGTCAAGTTGCAAGCATATGGTGTGCATTGTTGTAAATTGATGATTGAGTGCTTATCATGCCTTTATACACTTGAGAGTGAGTGAAACACTCCTTGAGAGGAGCATAGAGTGTGTATTTGAATTTGCATTTGTCAAATCATGAAACCTTTGATTGTTAGTGGAGAGTAGAATTGAATGCTTGTGATCATTGATGAGTCTATTGTCGTATTTTCATCTTCGCGCGTAGCAACAAGAATCGGGCAAATCGAGTTCGTATGCGTAAGATACGAGCAAACGAAGCGGAGGTGGCATACAAGCAAAGTGACTCGGTCAGAACTACGGTGACTCGCCCGAGTCACAAATTATGTTGCTGATCGTCATATTTTAGCAACAAGTATTTTAGACCAAACAAATATCGAACCCAAGGGACTAGGAGTACAATGGAGCCTCAAAACATACGTTTCCATAGAATTATAGTGGCTAGTCACGATTTCAAAATTAAAGCAACAAAATGACAACACAAATTCAACAAGAAATTAAACTAAGCAAAGATTACCAAGGATGAGATAGTAGTGCTCGGGTGCAAATCACCAAAGACTCGTCAAATTCGGATCATCAACAATCAAGTGTTCATTCAAAAGGGATCATAGGGATAACCAACAAATAGTTCAAATAAAACCGTACTTGATAAGCCTAGGTTTTACATGATCGATAAAGCACGTAGGAATGTAAGAGACGGCACTCTCACCCCCTCACTAATCACATGCAACAACAAGTAATCAATGTGCCTTAATGAGGTTCTAATTAATTAACCAAGTATCCTTGTGTTAACCAAATATCCACTTCAATCACTTTAGCAAACCTAACACCTATGCATCAATTCAATCAACCAAGTATCCTTGCATCAATTAAATCAATAAACACAAGATCAAAGCTCACCTTAGCAATTAAATCATGCAAAACATCATTAAGACAATTAATCACCTCAACAAATGAACACCCAATCATCAATTCACCGAAATCAACTCATCAAGGGATCATTACACCCAAGCACATATGAAATTTAGCCAATCATGGCTAATTGAAACAAACCCATGAACAATAAGTAAATAGGAATCATGATTAAGCTAGAATTAGATGACAAAACTGTAAATAAATGGTAGAAGTCACCTTGATGGAGTCTAATACAACTGGAATGATCAAATTTATCAGCTATAACTCTTGGGTAATTCAAATCCTTCAAAAAACTAAGAACACCTATCACTATGTGTAATCATGTGTGTGAATGAGTGCAGTAGAATTTCTCATCTAAAATTCCTATCCAATGTTCTAAGTGTGGAAAAGCTCTCCTCATCAGCTGAATTAGAGAGTATTTATAGTGGGGGCAAAGTTACAAATTTCGTTTTGCACTTAAGGACCTCGAAAATGATAAAATTCTACTCAAAATCGCGCAGCTGTGGTCCCACTCGGCCACCACTCGGCCGAGTGACTTGGAGGTTGGTCGAGTAGCTTCAGATCTGGCACTAGATGACTCGGGCAAAAGTATCTCACTCGGCCGAGTCGCCTTGCTCATGGCCGAGTGACTTTCTTCTTGGGATGTAGCGACTCGGCCACACGATGTCTCACTCGGCCGAGTCATATATGCCCCTGGTCGAGTGGAATTTCGTCTGGAATGGGATGACTCGGCCAAGTATACCCCCACTCGGCCGAGTGGGATTGCTTCGGTCGAGTGACATTCCTTCCGCCTTACCTTGACTCGGGCATCTTATCTCTCACTCGGCCAAGTGATATTCCACTCGGCCGAGTGGCCTTGTTTTCTCTCCTTCTCGACTTTTTGACTCTTCGTCTCGATTCATCACCTCTTCCACACTTGTGCATCGATCTTTTGATCTCTCTCCTTTTCATTTCTCAGCTTCCGCTCTTCCTTGATTGGCTCTTGCTCACCAAGTTGTTGTCTCGCTCGATTCTTTGCTCGCTTTTTTCACCCTTTTCCTAGAAATGAGTCAACACTTACATGAAAGTATTAGTTCACAAGATTAAGCACATTAACCTCAGATTTTGCAATGAAATACCCAATATGATCTATAATGATCAACAAATATCATGCAAGAATGAACCCAATCAACTCCCCCAAACTAAGAGATTTGCTTGTCCCCAAGCAATAAGACAAATAAGCACATTTGGGTGAATTCGTTTCAATCACATTCAACGAGCACAAGAATGAAATAGGATGATCAAACTCCTTCAATGAAAACATACTTCAAAGGTGCAACAATCAACCACCACTCAAGAATTGTCATGTTCAAACGAATGCAATCTCGAAAGCTCAACTCAATGCTCCTTCCAAGGAGTGTTTCACTCATCACTCAAGGTGTTATGGACGTGTATGCACTCAATCATCGATCCACAAAAATGAACACCATATGCTTGCCAATAGACTCAATCTCCATCATATCTTTTTGTGCATCAAATATGACTCAAAGAGGACTTTTCCAAAGGTTGTAATGTAGGCTCTTTGGAGAATGGTAGGTGAATTTTTGGACAAGTAACTCGGTAATTAGTAGAGCAAACGAAAATTGATCAAGCAATGCAATACAAAACGCTTCTCCTCAAATTTCAACAATCATCACCCTTTCTTTTCTTTTTCTTTCTTACAAACACATTTCACCACCAAACTCTTTTAAGACTTTCTTGCATTTTCAAGCTCAAAATTGAATATTTCTTTCTTCACAATCATTTTTTTTTTCGACTCTCATCTTTCCACAATTCAATTTTTTTCTCTTTTTCGACCTTTCTTTCTTTCTCTCTCATCATCCTTCCAAATCAAACTACCACACTTTTTCTTTTCATTTCACCATTCTTTTGTCAACAATCAAGCTCTACTAATCATTAGGACAAAAAGGCTCATAAAGGTAGACAAAATGGCTTCAATTTCACAAGCTTGCCAAAGAAATAAAGATTTTGGCTCAAATTGGCTTACTAGGGAAATCAATGTTTTTGGTGGGGTCCAATTTGGCTAAGTGACTTTCATAACAAACAAGGCCTCTCATCATCATCACATAATCCACACAAAACTCAATTCGACAAGTCTCTAGGCAAGTTCTAGCATGCAAATTCATGAATGATGCACTCAACAAGGAATTCAACCGTATAAATTGTACGATTTCAAAAGACACTAAAGCTCACCGGTTCCGGATGAACAAAGAGTATTGCAATCTTGACTACACTCATCGTCACAAGTCAATCAATCATGATAGCATTATGTTACACATCCACTTATTATCACATCCAAAGTCTAATGAATCCACCAATCAATCACATGAGCTCATGATCGTAATCTCAACAAATACCTCCATTCACAACAATACTCATCACAATCAATTTTTCAAAAATTTTCTCATAAAAATGAGAGGCCAATTGGTACAAACAAAAAGTTGCACAACTAACCTACCCCCAAACTTTTTCATTGCCATGCAATTAAAAATTTGGTAAGATAATTAGGGCAATTTTGTTTGTACACAACTACCTAGACAATCCACCAAACATCTCAACAAACAAGAGCATCACATCGAATTAATCCACAAATAAAATTAACATCCAACACATCCATCAAATACGAATTAATACAATCCCATAATGACATGAATAACAAGGAGTTAAGAATCAAAAGGAACAAGAGATAAGAGTCTTGATACCACCCCCGATCAATTCATTGTGGAGGGGTATATCTCGGAAAATGCCCTTGAGCCACATGCCACTCGTACATCGCTCGCTGCATCATAAGTTGCTCGTCATGGGCAGCCCTATTCGCCACTTCCATCTCCATCATCCGGCTCTCCATAGCGAATCGCCTTTCCTCCAAGCCGCCCAACCTTGTGCCAAGCCCTTCTTGCCTTTCCTCCAAGCTCCGCATGCGGACGTTCATGGATTGCATACTCGCAGCTTAGGCGTTGCATTTCCGTCCTCCTCACGTATGAGTAAGGGAGAGGTTGAACAAGTTGCGGTGCCGGTGCCGGTGCCTCGGTCTCTTGCTGCATCTCATAATCTTCTTCGGTGACTCGAGCACGACTAGTTTCTCCTCTCTCCCTTCTTGATCGCTTCTCCCGTCCTTCCACTCGCCATCAATAAAAACCCGTACCCATTCTCGCATGAGCCGGAGAGTTCATCCGCCGATTAGCTCTGTTTGTCACGGTGATGAGAGATGGGTTGTTCATAGGAACTTCACGCCATCATGCATGCAAAGACAAATTGTGTCCCCTATCTTCTCTATGACACCCATTCTGGCCAACGTCTTGCTATCCAATCTATTCCCCGTCTAAGGGCCCCTCATCCGAGCTAGGCTCCCGATTATCTCCCTCGGCTATGTGGACTACCAATCCACCAATTGAGCAATTCTTCACTTTATCTTGTCTTCCCAATTGCCCAATCAAGTAGATCCCAAAATTCAGAGGGATACGGTTAGCCATGCAATACAAGATGTATAGCTCTTCGTTTCTCACCGATCCACATTCGTGTCTAGCAAACAAGGTGTTTGCTAGAATCAGATGTGCTAGCAAAACGGGGTTCAAGATGTTGGACGCCTTAGAGCGTGCTGCATCAAACACGCATCTCTCATCACGAACCCTATTCGAAATGCCGGTCCCACATCGCATTTTTGTCGAAATCTTCCATTGCTTGATACGAATCGATGGGGACATTTTGTCGAGTCTCAAAGATGATGTTGAGCTGCTCTCTACGCAATATTTTTTTGGCATTCCCTCTTCGAAATGGATTTTGTACGGAACGTCCTTTTTGTCCGTATACACCTCCAAAGTGCTTAGAATTTCTAGCACCGGTGCCAAGTAAGTTTCACTTCGGACTTCCGTAAAATCTTTCCATCCTATATTGTCGAAAAGTTGCTCCACTTCTTCTTTGATTCCCATTTTGCTGGCCACAACCGGATCATAGTATCGGGTGGGCCTCATCTTCGCCTTCACCAACTTCACAAACTTTTCAAGAAACTCGTCCCTCTCGTGGCCCAAATACAATTCCATAATCGGATGGTTGTTGTCCACACAAGGCTTTGCACCTAGCATTCATTTCATCCTCACCTGAATTCTTACTCCGAGAAGTCGATGCTCTTTTACTCATTTTCTGCAAAAATCATTCATTCTATGAGTAGAGCATATGTAATCACTCACACAAGGTTCAATATTCTCATTCACAACTTTTGTAACATCAATTTCAATCCTATCCTAGCACAATTTGCAATTATACACGAGTAATCACAAGTAAGCATTAATACTTCCACAAATTTGATCATGCTCAAGGATTTTTAACAATTCAACCAACACCCACCTCAATTCATTCACACAAGTTTCAACTTTTCCATAATTTCCTCATTAGCCTAGTCAAATTCACAAAACATCCAAGATAAATTTTTTAAAATTGACTTTGCATTTGAGCAACCCATGACATATATAATTGAACACATTCCACTCCATGAAGAAAATTGCATCAAAGCATCAACAACATCTCTTACTTAGCCAATTCGAATTCAAAAGGTATGAAGAATGCAAATTTCAATTTCTTCCAAAATTCCAACAAATTGGCACAAAATTGACAAGGAATTGGGATGCCCATAACATATAAACATGATTCAACATCAATTCTAGGCTAATTCATCACATTCCTCATCAACTACACAAAATCCCCAATTTTGAATAAGAACCCTAGGTAAGAGAATGCCATATTTAATCCAAGAAAATGAGAGAAGAGTATGAAATAAGGAATAGAAGCACATACCTTGAGGAATTGAGAGAGAAACGGCCGAGTGACTTGACCGAGTGAAATTCAAAGGGAAAGCTTGAGAATAGCGTGAGTTTGTGTGTGAGTTTGTGTGTGTTTGAGTGTGTGAATAATGCTGAAATGGGGTTTTAAAAATAAAGGGGAGGGGTTAAAATGCAATAAGAGAAAGAAAATAGGCCAAAAATTAAAAGAAAACTTACGAGACGCGCGTGACTCGGCCAGACTCTCCGTCCACTCGGCCGAGTTGCTTGCGCCCTGGTCGAGTGGCTTCATTTCTGGGACTATCTCACTCGGGCGTCACCTCTCTCACTCGGCCGAGTCTTCCGGTCCATGGTCGAGTGAGAATCATTCTCAGAATCAGTCCACTGGCATAACAACTTTCACTCGGTCGAGTCATATATGCCCTGGTCGAGTGAGCTTTTTACAGGATCTTTTCGACTCGGGCCTCTCGATTCCCACTCGGCCGAGTGGCATGGTTAATGGCCGAGTGGGTTCCTTCGAACATCCTTACTCGACCGAGTGATCACCTACTCGGCCGAGTCATATTTCAACTCGAACTTGTCCCCTGTTTTCTCACAAATACACCCCTTTTCTCACATAATCAAACCTTTATAAGCCTTAAACCAATAAACATCATCCCCAAATCAATAAGACACCACAATTAAAACTCACAACACCAATAAAACATTTTAGTGCAACACGAATTGAAAAACGAACACCCCCAAACTTTGTCATTGCCATGCAATTAAAAGTTTGGAACGAAAAGTGTTTCAAATAGAGTGTGCACTAAATAACTAAAAGCTCAACACAACAAAGCAATAATCCATCTAAAGCTCAATCACAAGCACAAAAATCCAACAGGAGTTACAATTCAAAGCATGAATATAACCCGACAAGGGTGTGCGCCGGTGCATTGTCAACATGCTCAACGAATAAAATCCCCCAAACTTAGACATTGCAAGCAAGTCTAAGTTCGAGCCCGGGTTCTTTACCAACAATTTACCTATATTGCACCTCTTGCACCATTCTTTTCCTTTCACCTCCCACAATGTCTCCTTGAATCTCGTAACTTTCCACACTCTTAGTAGCACAAATCGACACCTAGCACAACCAAAACACACTTATTGAAAGCAAAAACGAGCACAAACAAAGAAAACGAAAAAAAAGGATGGGTTGCCTCCCATCTAGCGCTAGGTTTAACGCCCTATGCCGGACGGAGCGTGAGTTGCTCAACTTTACTCCAAAAATTGCTCGTCCACAAGGCCAATTTGAGAGGGTACAAGATAGTGCTTGATTCTATGACCATTAACCACAAACTTATCACCTCTCTCATTTATCAATTCAACGTGGCCATTAGGAAATGATCTCACCACCACAAACGGACCACTCCATCTAGACTTTAGTTTTCCCGGAAAGAGCTTTAATCGGGAGTTGAATAAAAGCACTTTATCACCTTCCTTGAACTCCTTTTTCTTGATCCTTTGGTCATGCCATTTTTGTCATCTCTTTGAGCAATTTAGCATTTTCATAAGCATCCTCTCTAAATTCTTGAAGCTCATGGAGTTGCAACATCCTCTTCTCACCACACAAATCACTATCCAAATTCACCTTCCGAGTAGCCCAATACGCCTTATGCTCTAACTCCACCGGTAAATGACATGCCTTTCCAAACACCAATTTATAAGGAGACATCCCAATAGGAGTTTTGAATGCCGTACGGTAAGCCCACAATGCGTCATTTAACTTCTTAGACCAATCCTTCCTTGAAATGCTCACCGTTCTCTCCAAGATCTTTTTAATTTGGCGATTAGACACTTCGGCAAGTCCATTTGTTTGAGGATGGTAAGGTGTGGAAACCTTATGTGACACTCCATAACTAGTTAAAACATTACCCAACAATTTGTTCACGAAGTGGCTACCCCCATCACTTACCAATGCTCTTGGCACACCGAATCTTGCAAAAATGTTCCCCTTTAGAAACTCGATCACGGTTTTGGCATCATTGTTCTTTGTTGCAACCGCTTCAATCCATTTAGAGACATAATCCACGGCTAGCAAAATGTACTCATTGCCAAAGGAATTAGGAAAAGGTCCCATGAAATCCATGCCCCAAACATCAAATAATTCAACCTCAAGCATGTTGTTCAATGGCATCTCATCCCTCTTTGATATGTTCCCACTTCTTTGACACTTGTCACATCTCATCACAAAATCTTTGCAACTCTTGAACATTTTTGGCCAATAGAAACCCGATTGAAGAATCTTAAAGGTGGTCTTTTCCCTCCATAATGTCCTCCACAAGGTGATGAATGACAATGAGTCATTATACTCTCCCATTCCTCTTGAGGCACACATCTTCTAATAATGGAATCAACCCCTTTCTTGTACAAGAAGGGATTATCCCAAAAGTAATCCTTCACATCCTTCAAAAATTTCTTCTTCTCATGTGGTTTCAAATCATAGGGCAACCTTCCTACTACAAGGTAATTAGCAAAGTCCGCGTACCATGGCCCTTCTTCTCCATCCTCCTTGGTTTTGATACCAAATAAATGCTCATCCGGGAACTCCTCTTTCACGTCACCCCTTCTTCATCATACCCTTCATCATGCTCCAACCGTGACAAATGATCGGCAATTACATTTTCACTCCCCTTCTTATCCTTGATGTCCAAGTCAAATTCTTGTAGGAGTAGAATCCACCGAATGAGTCTTGGCTTAGAATCCTTCTTCGTCATCAAATACCTTATGGCCGCATGGTCGGTGTAAACGGTGGTTTTCGCACCTACTAGGTAGGGTCGAAATTTATCCACCGCATACACCACCGCTAAGAGCTCCTTCTCCGTTGTAGTGTAATTGAGTTGGGTAGAATTGAATGTCTTGGACGCATAATAAATGGCTCGAAACTTCTTCTCCCTCACTTGTCCCAACACCACACCCATAGCCCAATCACTAGCATCACACATCACTACAAAAGGCTCCTCCCAATTTGGTGCCACAAGGATAGGCGTAGAAATCAATGCTTCCTTTAAAGCCCTGAAAGCAAACAAGCAATCATCGTTAAATTCGAAAGGAACATCTTTCTCAAGCAAATGTGAAAGGGGTTTAGAGAGTTTGGAAAAATCCCTTATAAATCTCCTATAAAAACCGGCATGTCCAAGGAAAGAACGGATCCCCTTGATGTTTGTGGGTGGAGGGAGCTTCTCAATGGCCACAACCTTGGCTCTATCCACTTGAATTCCTGCATGAGACACATGATGGCCAAGAACTATCCCATCCCTTACCATAAAATGACATTTTTCCCAATTTAGGACAAGGTTAGTTTCTTGGCACCTCTTAAGAACACTTTCAAGATTAGCCAAGCACACATCATATGAACTTCCAAAACTGAAAAATCATCCATAAATACCTCCATCACATTTTCAATCATATCATGGAAAATAGACATCATACAACGTTGAAACGCTATGGAGCGTTACACAATCCAAATGGCATACGCTTCCACGCATACGTTCCATAAGCACATGTAAATGTAGTCTTCTCTTGATCTTCGGGGCAATCATGATTTGATTGTACCCGAATAACCATCGAGAAAGCAATAAAATGCATGTCCACTCACACGATCCAACATTTGGTCCATAAAGGGAAGGGAAAATGGTCTTTGCATGTAGCCTTATTCAATTCTCTATAATCTACGCACACTCTCCACCCGGTCGCTACCCGTAGCAATGACCTCATTGGAGTCGGTGGTAATCACCGTCATCCCTCCCTTTTACTCACCACATGTAAAGGAGATACCCATGGGCTATCACTAATAGGAAAAATCATACCGGAATCAAGGAATTTAATCACCTCTTTCTTAATCACCTCTTGAATTAAAGGGTTGACCCGTCTTTGAGGTTGCACTATAGCCTTACTACCCTCTTCTACCCTTATTTTATGCATACAAATAGATGGGTTAATCCCTTTCAAATCATCAATACACCAACCCAAAGCACCCTTGTTTCTAGCTAGCACATGCAATAATTTCTCAAGTTCATTAGCACTTAGAGTAGAAGAAACAATCACGGGGTACCTCATTTCTTCATCTAGATAAGCATACCGAAGGTGATCGGGTAGAGGCTTGAGCTTGTCCTTCTTTTCCTCCAATTTAGGCACCTCTTCTCCTTCTATTTTCAAGAGTAGAAATTTGGGTTGCCCTTTCCATTGATCACATCCCTTCATTTTTCATCAACTTTGCCCCTACAATCATTAGAAATATGCAAAGAAAATTCATTAGACTCACCCAAATGCAATGCATGCAAATTTCTATTTAAGAAAGAATAAGAATCAAGAGACAAAGAAGAGTTTGAGAAATCTTCCCATTCATCTTGAATGACCCCGTAATTAAGCTAACGAAGCTAACACTCTCCGCTTGATCATTCTTTTCCAACGTCTTGTAGATAGAAAACTTGATCTCCTCATTATTGAAACACAATTTGAGCTCTCCATCTTTCACATTGATCATAGCCTCCCCGTTGCAAGAAACGGTCTCCCCAAAATGAGAGGCACATCTTGATCTTCTTCCATGTCCAAAATCACGAAGTCCGCCGGAAAGATGAATCGATCTACTTTCACAAGCACGTCCTCAACCATTCCTCTAGGCCTCTTAATTGATCGATCGGCAACCGGAGTGTCATAGAGACCTCATTAATATCACCGAGATCAAGCCTTTTGTAAATAGAGTAGGGCATAAGGTTTATGCTTGCGCCAAGATCACATAACGCCCACATTGTATCACTTCCACCAATTTCACAAGGAATTGTGAAACTCCCGGATCTTTAAGCTTTTGTGGCACACTCTTTTGGAGCAAGGCGCTACACTCCTCCGTCAAACTCACCGTTTCATGCTCTTGGAGCCTCTTCTTCTTGGAAATCGCATCTTTGAGGAACTTCATGTAGTGTGGCATTTGTTCCAAGGCATCGGCAAAAGGTATGTTGATGTGAATCTTTTTGAAGATTTCTAAGAATTTAGCAAATCTTTCCTCCATCTTTTGCTTCATGAACCTTTTTGGAAAAGGAGGTGGAATTGGTGTCTTGGGCACTCCCCATCTATCACAAGGCACATGCTCCTCTTTTTCTCTCAACTCCTTGGCCAATTTCCACTTTGGAATTCGAGTTGAACACTCCCTTTTCCGAGCACCTTTTCCTTCTTCTTCAACAAGGCTTCATCCTTCTCCTTCTTCATCCCTTTTTCCTCCTCATCTTCATCAAATCTCTCAAACTCGTTTTCTTCCTCTTCACCACTCCCTTCTTCAATCTCTTTCTTCTCATGAGAATTCTCCCTTTCAAACTCCCCTTCTCTTGGCATTGATGGTCCATCATACTTAGTACCACTTCTCAATAGAATTCCCTTACATTGCTCTTTTGGGTTCACCTCGGTATTTGAAGGAAACTTCCCTTATTTTGCAAATTCCCCAAGGTGTTGGCTAATTGTCCCATTTGGAATTCAAGGGTCTTGAGTTGGTGACCATGTTGAGAAATTTGGCTCCCAAACAAGCTTTCCATTTTATCTAGCCTTGCTTCTAACTTAGCATCTTTCTCTTCCGTCTTCTTGATCAACAAGGCTAACAACTCATCCGTTGAAGGCTTCCCTTCTCCATTAGGCGGTTTAGCTCCCGGATCAAAACCGGGTGGAAATTGTATGGCGGCCTTCGGATTTGCATATGAAAAATTGTCATTCTTACGAACATTTGAGTTATAGGAGTTGTTACCTTGAGCAAATTGACCTCCTTGTTGAAAAGAAGATTGACCTCCTTGTTGATACGGTGGTCGGAATTGCCCTTGATTGAATTGCTTCCCTCCTTGGTAGCCTTGTTGATATCCTCCTTGAGGTTGCCTTCCCATATAGTTCACATCTTCACATGGCCCTACTTGGTTAAGAGTTTGCCCTTCTTGCATCATTGGAAGAGGAGTGACATCCCTTTGTTGATTGGCGGTAAGTGAGCTTACCTTGTCAATAAGTGTCATCATCATAGACTTCATTAAGTCTCCTTGCTCCACATTGGCTACTCTTTGATTGGGGCCTTGATTTGTGTTCCATTGGGAGGCATTGTTGGCTACACCATCTAAAATCTCAATGGCTTCTTGTGAGGTCAAGAATAAGAAATCCCCCTTAGCACATGCGTTCAAATGTAGTTGAGATGCTTCATCCACTCCACAATAGAAGAAGCATATGGTTTGCTCCTCCGAAAGCCGTGTTGGGGCACGAAATCAACAAATTGTTGAAACGTTCCCATGCATCCTTGATACTCTCCTTTGGCTTTTGCTTGAAACCGGCAATCTCATTCCTTGCTTGGACGGTTCTAGAAGGAGGATAGAATTTAAGCAAAAACTTTTGACTTATCTCGTCCCAAGTGCGTACACTCCCGGCGGTAAAGTTTTGCTAAGCCATTGCTTGGCCTTTCCCGTGAGGGTGAATGCAAACATCCTCAACTTCTTAGCGTCTTCGGTGACACCATTGAACTTCATAGTGTCCGCTAACTCCAAGAATCTATCCAAGTGTTTATGTGGATCATCTATCCCATCTCTTCCCTCAAATTGATTCTCCATGAGAAGCTTGATCATAGCCGTGCAATCTCAAAATTATTAGCTTGGATATTCGGCCTAGCTATCCCATCGTAATACTCCCGTAGTTGAGGCTCAAAATAAGCACGAATGGGTCTACCTTCCCTTTGAGGTGGGGGATTTTGTGGGTTTTGATTGTTAGGCAAGGGTGGTGGTGGAGGATTGTATGGATCAATGTAATTTTGGTCTTGATATGGAGGATATGGTGGATATGGAGGTGGGTATGGATATGGATTTTGGCCTTGAATTGGAGGTGGTGGATATGGATATGGGTATGGGTAAGGGTAAGGATAAGGATTTTGGGGATTTGGTGGATTTTGATGCACCATCTCTTCTCTTTGAGGTTGGGCACCTCTCAATTCCACATGGATACCTTGAATATTGATCTCCTTCTCCTCCTTCATGAGCAACCCTCTCTCCATGTGGGGGTGGATCCCCTTCCATTTCTCTATCAAAAGTCCTACGATTCCTCCTCCGATTCCTTCTTCTTGGTAGAGCTTCGTTATCAATTTTCAAAGTTCGAATAAGCACCTACCAAAAAGAGACCAAGTATCAAATTCTTAAAATAAAATCAACAAAACAACAACAAAAATAAATGCCACTAGTAACTCCACTCAACTAGAATTCAAGTTCCACCTAAGTGTCCTCAACTAATCCCCGGCAACGGCGCCATTTTGATCGTCATATTTTAGCAACAAGTATTTTAGACCAAACAAATATCGAACCCAAGGGACTAGGAGTACAATGGAGCCTCAAAAACATACGTTTCCATAGAATTATAGTGGCTAGTCACGATTTCAAAATTAAAGCAACAAAATGACAACACAAATTCAACAAGAAATTAAACTAAGCAAAGATTACCAAGGATGAGATAGTAGTGCTCGGGTGCAAATCACCAAAGACTCGCAAATTCGGATCATCAACAATCAAGTGTTCATTCAAAAGGGATCATAGGGATAACCAACAAATAGTTCAAATAAAACCGTACTTGATAAGCCTAGGTTTTACATGATCGATAAAGCACGTAGGAATGTAAGAGACGGCACTCTCACCCCCTCACTAATCACATGCAACAACAAGTAATCAATGTGCCTTAATGAGGTTCTAATTAATTAACCAAGTATCCTTGTGTTAACCAAATATCCACTTCAATCACTTTAGCAAACCTAACACCTATGCATCAATTCAATCAACCAAGTATCCTTGCATCAATTAAATCAATAAACACAAGATCAAAGCTCACCTTAGCAATTAAATCATGCAAAACATCATTAAGACAATTAATCACCTCAACAAATGAACACCCAATCATCAATTCACCGAAATCAACTCATCAAGGGATCATTACACCCAAGCACATATGAAATTTAGCCAATCATGGCTAATTGAAACAAACCCATGAACAATAAGTAAATAGGAATCATGATTAAGCTAGAATTAGATGACAAAACTGTAAATAAATGGTAGAAGTCACCTTGATGGAGTCTAATACAACTGGAATGATCAAATTTATCAGCTATAACTCTTGGGTAATTCAAATCCTTCAAAAACTAAGAACACCTATCACTATGTGTAAGCGTGTGTGAATGAGTGCAGAGAATTTCTCATCTAAAATTCCTATCCAATGTTCTAAGTGTGGAAAAGCTCTCCTCATCAGCTGAATTAGAGAGTATTTATAGTGGGGGCAAAGTTACAAATTTCGTTTTGCACTTAAGGACCTCGAAAATGATAAAATTCTACTCAAAATCGCGCGTTTGTGGTCCCACTCGGCCACCACTCGGCCGAGTGACTTGGAGGTTGGTCGAGTAGCTTCGCATCTGGCACTAGATGACTCGGGCAAAAGTATCTCACTCGGCCGAGTCGCCTTGCTCATGGCCGAGTGACTTTCTTCTTGGGATGTAGCGACTCGGCCACTGATGTCTCACTCGGCCGAGTCATATATGCCGGTCGAGTGGAATTTCGTCTGGAATGGGATGACTCGGCCAAGTATACCCCCACTCGGCCGAGTGGGATTGCTTCGGTCGAGTGACATTCCTTACGCCTTACCTTGACTCGGCATCTTATCTCTCACTCGGCCAAGTGATATTCCACTCGGCCGAGTGGCCTTGTTTTCTCTCCTTCTCGACTTTTTGACTCTTCGTCTCGATTCATCACCTCTTCCACACTTGTGCATCGATCTTTTGATCTCTCTCCTTTTCATTTCTCAGCTTCCGCTCTTCCTTGATTGGCTCTTGCTCACCAAGTTGTTGTCTCGCTCGATTCTTTGCTCGTTTTCACCCTTTTCCTAGAAATGAGTCAACACTTACATGAAAGTATTAGTTCACAAGATTAAGCACATTAACCTCAGATTTTGCAATGAAATACCCAATATGATCTATAATGATCAACAAATATCATGCAAGAATGAACCCAATCGGTTGCCCGAGTCATAGACTTTACGTAGCTGCCGACTTGGCCAGACCGAATCGACTCGGTTGAGTCACACTTAATTGCCCGAGTTGGAGAATTTACGAAGACAAGTGACTCGGCCAAACCAATCCGACTCGGTCGAGTCACACCTAAGCCTTACCCGATTCACATTTTCACGTAGCCAAGTGACTTGGGCAACCACCCCGACTCGCCCGTGTCACTCCCGCCGAAGTTGGCATTTTGTGTGCGTTTTCTATATTTTGGGCGAAATTTAGGCTTTCTTAATGGGCTAATTAGCAAATTAAGATCTCCCACTTACTACCCACTATATATACTCCTTCTTATCAGCATTAGAGAGGATCCCACACACTTAGAACAATTATTAGGTTTTAATTTCAGCATTCCTCTACACACACTTACACACGGTATAAGGTGTTTTTACTTTCTTATAGTTTTTCATTTCCCCAAGTGTAATAGAAGTTAGAATAGAAACAAACAAGTTGTATTACACTCCATCAAGGTGACTTCTACCATTTATATCAAGTTTTTGTCAATTAATTTCCATTTAATCATGTTCCTTCCATACTCAATGTTTATGGGTTTCTTGCAATTAGTCATGATTGGCTAAATCTCTTAGGTGCTTGGGTGTTATGACCCTTAGATGAGTTGATTTTGGTAATTTTATGATTGGGTGTTCATTTGTTGAGTTGATTAATTGTCTTTATGATGCTTTGCATAATTTAATTGTTTGGGTGAGCTTTGATCTTGTGTTTATTGATTTAAATTTCTCAAGGATACTTGGTTTATTGAATTGATGCATAGGTGTTAGGTTTGCTTTTGTGATTGAAGTCAATATTGGGTTAACTCAAGGATACTTGATTAATTAACTAGAACCTCATTAGGGCACATTGATTACTTGTTGAATTGCTTGTAATTAGTGAGGGGTGAGAGTGTTGTCTCTCACATTCCTACATGCTTGATTGATCATTTAGAACCCAGACTTATCAAGTACGGTTTTATTTGAATTATTTGTTGGTTATCCCTATGATCCCTCTTTGAATGAATACTTGATTGTTTTTGATCCGAAATTGACGAAGTCTTTGGTGATTTGCACCGAGCACTACTCTCTCCCACTTGGTATTTCGTTGTTGATTGCTTTGTTTAATTTTCTTGTTGAAATTCCGTAGTTATTGGTGATTAATATTGCAAACTTGATTAGCCTCTATAATTCTAGAAAACGTACAATTTCATGACTTCATTTCACCTCTAGTTCTTTGGGTTCGATAACTTGGTCGTAATTTCTATCCACTTGAACTACACAACGATCAACCCCACCAAGCGGCCCCTAAGTCTTTTAAGAAAATATTCTAAGACATGAAATTTTATCAGATTTTTAATTACTTAGAATTTTTTTAAAAACTACAAGGTTTTATCAATAAAAAAATGAAGAACTTAACAAAACTTGAATAAGGCATAGTAAATCAGTATAAGTTCCAAATACACATTTCATTCATTCATTTTCGTATAAATACATTTACGAGATAAGCGAGATAAGATATAAAAAGATAAAAAAGAAACATCCTTATCTAATTTGCCCATCTTTCCGCTTCAGTGGACACTCAGCCAATAAAAATCGTCTTCTTCATCTGCTTTAACTCCTCGGGATCTTTGATTCCCGATTTAGCCTCGACTCCTTGGATGACCCCTTTGACGCAGCTTCAGGTCAAATGAGCCATCTCGCAGCGGTAACCGCTATGTATTATACCGTAAAAATTAAAAACCACTATAAATTTAAATTTAAAACGTGATTAGCATTGATAGATGCAACACGTTTTTTCCATATCTTTTTTTTTTTTTTTTTGAATTAACGTTTTTTCCCAATATTTTTTTTAAAACACGTTTTTTCATCGCCCTAACCTAAAATTTTTATCTCTCGAATTTTTCATCCCTAGCTTTCACGGTGCCTAATTTTCTGACCATTCCAAACCCGTTGCTTCGACCGTGCGCCGGCCATCGCCTCCACCGTGCGCGGCCGTCGCCTCCATTGTGCGCGGTCATCTCCCTCTCGATCGGCGTTATTTGGCCGTCAGGTGATCACGGATTCGAAGCGCTCATGTTGTTCCACTGTTGCCGTTCGTAGCAGTTGGTCGCACATCGAGAGACTCGATTACGAAAAAGGTAAATCAATATTTGCATATTTTTGAAGAATTGTTGAAGTGGGTTCATCATTCTAGTTGATTAGATAATTAATGATCGGTAATTGATGGTGTCACACTATCGTAATTTGTTATATATATACATATATATATATATATAATTGTATGGTTTTACGGGTTTATGTTTTATTTGAAGAACACTTGAAGATAAAGAATAGAAATATAGAGAGAGAAGGGAGATTATAGCAAGTGCAAACTACGAATCATACTAGGTTTTACGGGTTTATGTTTTAATTTTTAAAGAAAATGACAGATATGACAAATTGGGATTGATGTTTAATCTTTTACTGCGGTCATGGATGTTTATAGGAATAAAATTGATATTTACACACAACATGTTATAAAATTGGGCACGTTAATCAGCACTTTGCTGTTATTATCATATAATAATGATTATGCTTGTCGGAGAAATATTTATATATATGACAAATGAAATGATTCGCTTGATAATCCTATTATTAACATAAAAAATATTGAATCATTTCGCAGGTATTTATTGAAGTGTCATTGTTTAGTACACGAAATGTCGTTGATTAGTATACAAAATGTTGTTGTTTAGTGATTTTGATAAAAAAAAAAAAAAAAACACATAAAATCAAGCATTTTCAAATTATTGATATTTTATTTGTTAAATAGAGGCACTCCGGTGACACTCTAAAATGAAAGTTCACGTGAACCCGAGTTTATAGGAGATCTACTTAAAAACACGAACACATTTAAATAATAGCACTAAAAAATAACCTATATATAGGGTAAATAATAGCATTAAAAATAATCAATCAAAAACTTGAAACTAAAAAAAAAAAAAAAGAACACCGAGCTATTAAAAGTATGTAATTAGTCCCTTTCAAAAAAAAAAAAAAGTCAAAATAACAGAAAAGTTCAAAGTATGTAAATTTGTTACTTTGTGTACGTGCGCTTTTGTAATATTTTATAACAAGTTTTTTTTTTTTTTTTTTAAAATTTGTTCCTATACAAATGCAGATTGAAAACGTAATGAAACATCGACACTCGAGAGAGGAAGGTGGATATCCCGAGAAGATGTCATGGACGGACTTTGGCCCAATTACAACATATATCCTAAAGAAGTCCACCTTCTTGTATGAAATGTGTTGAATTGCATAACTATGGTATTTATGTTATAATAGTCGTGTTAGTGGAACAATAATAATTGGGGGTTCTACATGAATCCTCACATGTTTTAATACACTTTTGATTTGTGTTTTTTTCTTTATTAATTATTTTTTCTCAGCTATAATTATCTATACATATTTTCAACCGACACTTTAATAATACGTTGTTAAGCTCTATATTAAATAGAAAACCAGGCCATGATCATATGTACCGTTAGAATAATATTAATTTAATACAAGTTATAGTGAAAATAGAGTCACAACCACAACTATACACTATGCCAAAAGCTGGTTACGATGGCGGTGAATTCCCGTTATCGAAGGTGGAAAAGAAGAAAGTGGAAGTAGGTGAAAGTTTAAAGAAAACTTTAAAATAGAAGCTAGCTAAAGAGCTAAAAGAGAAGAAAGTGGAAAAATTCCCTTGTGATAAGTGGGGGTTGCCGATTACGCTGATTCCTCTACCTTATCCACAAAGGTTCATGAAGAAAAAGCTCAAGGAAAAATTCTCCAAATTTCTTGAAGTCTTCAACAAACTTCATATCAACATTCCATTAGTGGATGCTCTTGAGCAAATCTTTATGCGCCCGAACCCGGATAATTCTACTTACTTATCCGACTTCGAGTCGTCACTTAGTGAAAGGAAAAAGTGAGACATTTTTTTAAAAAAAAAAAGAAATTGATAAAGAAAAATAATTAAGGAAATTAATTGAGTGATTCTTAACTTAGTGATTTCAGCATTTAACTAAATCTAATCATTTAGCGGGAAGCATAATTAAACCAATTAATACGGGAAGAAATTTGAGTCCACAGCTGCTCCCGAGTACTCCATCGGCTCACCTAAAAATATTTAAAAAGGGACATGAGAATTTGAATTTCTCGGTGTGAGTAGCCCGTATGCTATCATGTATAAAGTTTAGTATCATAAACGGCATCATATTATTACGAAAAGTAAACAGGAGACGGACCACCTCCGCTCATAAAACATAAATGAGACGGACCACCTCTGCTCATAAACAACCGAGACGATACCAACATCGCTCGTAAACCGAGACGGACCACATCTGCTCGTCAAACAATACGATTTAGCAAATGATATTTTAACTATAATACGAATTAAGCCAATACGGTTAGTGCCACCCACCTCGAATGAAGTTCGAAAAGTACAACTTGAAAGGGGAGACGTCCGAGTTATTCACCGACCGGTCGCACTCGTTCCTAAAGAAATTTTTGGTTTTAATTTCTTATCAAGGATTCATATATCCATGTATACACTACTTTGGTCCCGAAGGACTTTTGGTCACGTACACGTCTTTCGTCTTTTGGTCGTAATATATTGTAACTTCAAACTTTTGACATACGTAGAGTTGTACTTAGAGAATTCTTAAAACGGTATTTTGATACACTATATATCTTGGACTCTTACTAACATGCTCTTAAATGTGACACGTAAAACGGAAAACATACTTTCCAAATAAAAGCAACGATTTAAGTATTAAGAAAAACTTTCAAGTAATCCGTCCGGTTTATTTGCTCACTCTAGACTTAGGGGCATTTTCTAAAATATAAATAAATTATCTAAAATTTTGGTAAATGTACAGTAGGCACTCTCTTGAAGTGTATATCACACATAAAATATGGTCTCATTAAAAGGCATACGAAAAATGGGTTTTTGAATTTATTTCCTAAAATAATTTTCCTAAAAATAATAAAACACTTCCAAAAATCATGAAATTTTCACAGTAGATACATTATGAAGTCTCTAACATTTCCTAAGTTTTGACTTTAGGCAAATTATGAAAGGAAAAAGGTGTTTTGGCTCATTTTTGGAAAAGGCACATAAACTTTTCCGTCTTTCGATCACGTACCAACTAGAGAAATAATTTTTGTAAAACTATTTAAACTACTCCTAAAATCATACGTTAATTGAGATGAAAGAGTGAAAATGATTTTCAAATCAAGAATTATAAATATTAAAAGGTTAAGTTAAGAGAGTTGATGATAATTAAAAGAGTAAGAAAAGCAATAATCGAAAAAAATATGATTACTTCAATGGAATCCCTGGAGTTACAGAAAAAGGCCGAAAGCGAACATATTTGCAAAAGGAAGAGAGAATTTATGGAGAAAGAGAAATAGTATATATTTTAGAGTGTGAGAAAAATGCAGCTTATGCTTATGCTTATATAGGAGAGGAGAGGAGAGGAGGGGGAGAGGAAACATATCTGTTGAATTCCAAATTTAATTTAAAAAAGAAAAAATTAATTGTTGATTTTAATTTATTTATATAATTCAAAAATACATATTTAAGTCGAAATTGACCGACATATATAAAAACAAAAATATACAGTCATTTTTCTCACAATGACGGGCATTAATGTGCAGAAAAAAATAATTTACGGACCTAAAATTACAAAAGTTAAAAACTTACCAGTCTAATGTGTAGAAAAAAAAATATTATACTTTCACAAGTTCAAAAATTATTGTCCTTAAATCATGCTCTTCCTAAGTTACGGGCCTAAAAAAATATTTTTCGTCTAAATTAAATAAGATGACTCCATCTATTTCTCGAACAATATGATATCAATCTTTTTATTAATTTCATCCTGAAATTGATAATGCTGAAAATTGTCATACTTACACAGTGTTATGATAACTCTAGTTAAGCCATGAATCACGTTTATGGTGGGCCATTGTTTGGTTTAAATTAATTGATCGTGAAATTGAATTGTTTGGGCCACAATTTCTTTCATTTTATGTCGAGAAGGTGACTACAATCGGCTAGCTCTCTATATGAAAGAATCCTCGTATTAGACTTTAAAGGGAAAAATTCATTTTGGTACCCAAAGTTTATCTTTTTCAGTATTTGGTATCCCACCTTTAGGTACTCTCAAAATTGGTCACCAAAGTTCATTTTTGTCTCAAAATTGGTCCTGCCGTCGGTTGACCGTCATTGACTAACGGAAGCACTTGTTTTAGGCGCGAATTCATCTAGTGTTAAGTATTGACTCCAAATTCGACAGTTCACTTCCCTCTTTTATCGGGACCCTAATTTTTTAAATTTTTTGGCTCTTGTATAGCTTAATATTTTTCATTACCGATAAAAAAATGTATTTTTTCATTAAATGTAATGTATTTTATTTTGTGAAATGTATGTGGAATTAATCTACAATGTCTTTTTAATGAATTTAGATATCTCATGAAATGTATGTGGAATTAATCTACACATATTTAATGTTCACTTTGTTTCGTGAAATATCTAAATTCATTAAAAAAGACAGTGTAGATTAATTCCACATAAATTTCACAAAATAAAATACATTACATTTAATGAAAAATATTAAGCTACACAAGAGCCAAAAATTAAAAAAATTAGGGTTACGATAGAAGAGGAAGTGAGTGGTCGAATTTGGGGCAATACTTATAACCCTAGATGAATTCGCGCCTAAAGCAGTGTTTCCGTTAGTCAATGACGATCAACTAACGGCAGGACCAATTTTGAGACAAAAATGAACTTTGATGACCAATTTTGAGAGTGCCTAAAAGTGGGGTACCAAATCTGGAAAAAGGTAAACTTTGGGTATTAAAAATGAATTTTCCCGACTTTAAATTAATATAACATGCAGGCCAAGATAATAATGTAATTTATTTCACCACTCCTTTAACTGATGTGGTGGGCCATTTCAATTAATTGATGTGGTATTCCTTTCCTTCTTTCCTTTGCAATTAAATTGCAAATTACAATCCCGTCAAAAAAAAAAAAAAAAATTACAAATTACAAGCTTGCAATTGGAGTACCTCTTCAAAATGGCCGTGACATGGCTCAAGAAATGAGCTTCAACACTTTTTTTTCCTTTCTTGAACCAATTAATTCTTTTCATATTTTTTTGGACTCTTGATTTCTCTTTCAAACTGACTTAATAAATAATAGGTACATATTTACTCTAAATATTCTCATTTTCCTAAAAATAAACAAAACAATACCTTTCTCGACAATTCATCACAATTAGTCAATTTAGTATAGATAATTGAACGAAATCCTATCAAATTAAGCAAATAAATTACATGAATTTTTAGCAATTATCACATTATTCAAATTCCCTCGAACATAAGAGATTTGCTTATCCCCAAGCAAAAAAAAAAAAAAAAAAGAAAGAACGAGGAAAATTGCATAGACTCACTCAATTAATGGACCTATCGACAAAATCATGCAATCAAGTAACTTTCACCAAATGAGCCATCAAGTCAAAAGTAAATAATCACCTTCACATATGTTGTGCTTCAACAATAGCTAATTTTTTTTTTTTTTTATCGGAAAAAAATTTATTTATTTCAAAGAAAATAAATATGGGTACAAGATATACCCAATACACACAATATTAACGACACCAACAATACATATATACTGGAAAATAGAAGAAGAAAATAATCCTTAGCATTCTAACAACATCCTGGGACTCTCGATCGAATCGGAGTAGGGAAATCTCGCAATCGAAGGAAAATAAACCGAGCACCAGCTCCACAATCCACCTTTAATTTCATCAACAATTCTACTAACATTGAATCCTCTTCCTTCAAAAATCAGTTTGTTACGCCAATTCCACACCACCCAAATTACACACACCATAAACAACATGCCAACTTTCTTCCTTTCTTCCCAACCAAGATTCCAGCAGTAAGATGTAGATGATCTTTTAAATTACAATGCACCATCAAAGGCACCTCAAGCCATAACATTCATACCAAATTGAAAATGTATCGTAGCATCCAAGTAGCGGATGATCGGTAGTTTCCTAGCTTCTTCACACAAAGGACATTTGGCCTCCTCCTGCTCTCAAATAATATTTCTCCTTAACAAATTGATTTTTGTAGGTAGTCGATCCCAAAATGTCCTCCATGCCGTTTCCGCCACTTTCTTCGGGCAATCTTACTCCACACCGGTTTAAATTCTGGCCCAATGCTCGAGCTCGTGTGTCTTAAATTCTAGCCGCCAATATGTTATATGCCAGGGCCGTCTTGTAGCAACCATCTTTCGATCCAATCCACCTCCATTTATCCCGAGCACCACGTACCAAAGGAAACCTGTTGATCAAGGAACATAATTCATTAACAACATCAATTTTCATCTCAAAGTAAAATAAGTTATCTATTGATGATTACAAGATATGTGTTTATCTCTCAACACTCAAAGTGTATAGGACAAGAATGCACTCAAATAGTCAATCCACATAATCACAATACCATAAGCTTGTCAAAGGTCTCTTTTCTCTACCTTTTACTAGACTTTATTTGTTGAGTTAAAGAGGTCTTTTAGGTTTGTAATGTAGGCTTTTTGGATATGGTGGGAAAATTTGGAAGTAGTGACTCAAGATTAGTAAAGCAATGAGAGTTGATCATACGATTCAATGCAAACTTTCACTTCAAAGTCAACAATCAATACCTTTTTTTCTTTTTCATCCTTTCAAAGTGCTTCACCACACCACTTCTTTTGACCACCATTTGTAACTTTCAAGCACACAATTGAATTATTTTCTCTTTTCACTTTCATTTTTCTTCTCATTTCACAATTCCATATTAAATTTCTCAAACTTGGCTTAAGGAGCATGTTGTCTACCATTTTTCATTGCCAAGCAATTGACACACACCCCAAACTTTTTCATTTGTCAAGCAAGGTAGGTCACGTAGACAAACACTGCCAAATTTTGCTTTTAATATCATCAAATTAATAGCGGTTATTTTTAAAGCGATCTTTGTATCATAAAAACCGCTATAATAAGTTTAACCACTTTTACAAATTTAAGGGCGGAGTGTATACATAGCGGTTATTTACAACCGTTCTTAATTGTCTGATTTCTTTTCATTTAATTTTTACGGGATAATACATAGCGGTTAATAACCGCTATAAAATTGAATTTAAACCGCTATATATTTGAATTAAAAACCGCTATAAATTTAAATTTAAAACGTGATTAGTGCTTGATAGATGTAACACGTCTTTTCCATATCTTCTTTTTTGAATTAATGTTTTTTCCTTCCAATTTAAATTGCTGATAGTTTAACGTTTTTATCAATATATTTTTTAAAACACCTTTTTTCATCGCCTCTAATCTAAAATTTTTATCTCTAAATTTATCATACCTAGCTTTCACGGTGCCCTAATTTTTACCGCCATTCCAAACCCGTTGCTTTGACCGTGCACCGGCCATCGCCTTCACCATGCCTTTGGTCGTCGTCTCCATTGTGCGCGGTCATCTCCCTCTCTGTCGGCGTTATTTGGCCCATCGATGTTGCCGTCAGCTGTGATCACCGATTGAAGCGCTCGGCTTGTTCCCTGTTGCCGTTCATAGCCATCGGTCATCGCCCTCTCTCCATAATCGTTCGTAGCGATTGTTCGCACATCGAGAGACTCGATTACGAAAAAGTGATCGCGTGTATTTTAGCAATAAGTATTTTACGACCAAATAAATTATTGAACCCTAGAGACTAGGAGAATAGTGGAGCCTAAAAACAAGCGTTGTCATAGAATTATAGCAGCTAAATGGGGTACAAAAACTTAAATCAACAACAAGCCAAACAAGAGCAATCAAAATAATAACTACAAAAGCAATTTAAACTCTAGGCGAGTGCAAGTGGTGAAAAGCGATCGCTCGGGTGTTTTCCTTATACAATCCTTTGGGTAAAATCACAAATCAATCACAAATCAAGGCATGAATCGCAAGGCTAAGAGCGATCACGTAATATCTAACAAGTGAGCATTTAAGACTGTTGATCACCTAGACACGCTCACAATCGGGTACTAATGCCTTGGAGTCGTCTCTTCACTACACACCTAAGCATGCAATGTCTACTAAGGGGTGATCTAGCAACTAACCTACCTCTCGGTGCAATCAATCACAATTATAATCATCATAATTAATCGATAAGTTCACTTAATCCTCTAACAAGCATATCAACTCTCGTTGCAACATAAAAATTTGATGAATCAAGCTAATAAAAGCAATCAATCATAAGATCCATACAAAGCCCAATAATAAAAACATCAAATCCACAATTACATGCCCATCAAAGCAATCAATTCATGATCTATGTTGTTACACCGATTAGACATCCAGAAAGTTGTGGATTCCTCGTAAGCGAGGTCGAGCTCTGCCTCTGCTCGCCGGGCTCGTTCCTCAACATCCTCCTCCTCCCGGAGCGCGGAAGGCCTCATCTAGGGATTCCCCTACCTCGTCCCTCTCCGAATGATCCGACCGGGCGAGAACTCGGGGCCAAGATCCGAATCGGTCCCCTTCTCCTCGTCGAGGGCAACCGTAGCAGTGTCACCCTCTCAGGGAGCCTCAAGTCGACCCCAAGGTCCCCCAGACCAGCAAACTCGGGAGCCCCGCGAGGTCCAGGGCATCGCCGCCCAGGGAAGCCCGGCCAAGACCGAAATGGGGGCGGCGGGCCGCCCGAACACCACATCCAACCCCTCCAAGTCAGCCTCCGTCCATGCCCCCAGCGATTTTCGGGGCCGGGATCACGAGAACCACCACTACCGGACCCGCTCTCCATTCCGAGCCCAAGAAGAAAGAAAACGGGAGGAAGAAAGTCGAACGGGAGTTTACCTATGAACGCCGACGGAGTTCTTGGTCAAATGGGAACATCTTAGGAATTCTCGGAAAGGCTCTAAAGTGTTTAGGAAACGCAAAATGGCAAATGGCTGAGGATTCCCCTATTTATAGAGGGAAGGGCCCCTCAAAGCAATATTTTAAACTCGTAAAGCGGGGGCCGAGGGAATTTTCCCTAAATTGGGGCCCCAAAGCTATCCTCCGCCTCGGGATGACGCGCGTGGACGTACAATTTCTATCCACTAGAACTACACTACGATCAAAATGGTGCCGTTCTTGAGGACTAGTTGAGTGAGTCTAGGTGAAACTTGAGATTTCGTTGGATAGCTTTACTAGTGGCATTATTTTTTGTTTTGTTATTTTTATTTGTGTGAATTTGATACTTGCCTTCTTTTGTAGGTGGACACTCACTTGTTCTTAGGGGGTTAAATTTCTTAATTGAAATCGAACCTCGAACTTAGCCACCGAAAGAAGGCAAGGGTTGTGAAGAGCTTAAATGATATGGTTTATCCTCCACAACATGAAGAAATTGACTACGATAATTGGAGGAGCTTTTATTATGACTATCAAATGCAACAAGTTCCCTCCTATTATCAAGATTGGAGAAATGAGGAAGCATCGCCCGCTTTTCAAGACACGTTCCCAAACTACATTGATGAGCATTATAGTCAAGAATTCGATCCACGGGATGGATTTGAATTTCAAGAAGCTTTGATAGGAGATTACGATAATGGGAGGAGTTATGAGTACAATTACCAAATGCAACAAGCTCCCTCTTATTATCAAGAGTTGGGAAACAATGAGGAAAAATCAACGACTTAGAAGCTCAAATTTCTCAACAAGGAGAAGAAGAAGAAGGAGAAGAAGAAGAAGAAGGAGGAGGAGGAGGAGGAGGAGGAGGAGGAGGAGAAGAAGGAGGAGAGAAGAAGAAGAAGGAGGAGGAGGAGGAGAAGAAGAGGAGGAGGAGGAGGAGGAGGAGGGAGGAGGGAGGAGGAGGAGGAGAAGAAGGAGAAGGAGAAGTAGAAGAAGAAGGAGAAGGAGAAGAAAGAAGAAGAAGAAGGAGGAGGAGGAGGAGGAGGAGGAGGAGAAGAAGGAGAAGGAGAAGGAGAAGAAGGAGAAGGAGAATGAGAAGGAGAAGGAGGAGAAGGAGGAGGAGAAGAAGGAGAAGAAGGAGAAGAAGAAGAAGAGTCCACCAATAATAATTCTAGTGAGTATGTATGCTGTCGCATTGACCTTATTCACAATTGTAGCAATCTTCACCGAATAAGTTTTTCGTAAGGTTGAATATAATGTTCATAGTGATACGAATATTTAATTTAGTCTATATAACTAGTTTCTTAATTTCTTAGTTTAGCACCTGATTAGTGTAGATGCTTTCTCTATCCGGATTTTAATGGCTAGTTTGCTTTACACGACAAGATTAATAACTGATTATCGGATTAGTTAGTATTATATATATATATAACTACAACAAAAAGGGCTTTCCAGATATTGAAAAGTGCCCCAATATGTACTCTGTTGGGGCACTTATAAATTTTGAGGCGCTTCACATGTGCCTCCAAGTCTAGTGTCCCAATAGAGTTAGGGGCACTTTTTAAGTCTATATACTACATTTTTAAGTGTCTCAATAATTAAATATAATGAGCAAATTTAATTAAGTGTCCCAAAAATAATTGTTAGAGACACTTATAAAAAAATGACCCAAAAAAGTGTCGCAATATGTAGTTTTTGTTGTAGTGTGTATATATATATATATATATATATATATATATATATTATCATTTCGTACATTTCAACTTCATATGCAAGTATACTGTATGCATGTCATCAAGATAAATGGTACATAATCATATATTTGTGTAACCCCGGTGGTGAGGGCTTGCGGCTTAGGAGTGTGATGCTCCATAGGTCTCGGAGTTCGAAACCCATTGGGTGCAAACAATTCTGAGATGGGCCAGTCCATACAGAGCTTTGCTTTGGCTTTAAATGGGGCCCCGCTAGTGGACGGTGGGATTGGTCCCCGGATTAGTCGGTCCTTGGGCCGGATACCGAGTTATAAAAAAATTAAATATTTGTGTGATAATCTATTACTTTACGGGCGTATACACTTAATTTGTATGTCTTGTTGTAGTCGTGACTCTATTTTCTCCATAATTAATTTGCAATAAATTAATATTACTCTCTCTCACACACACACACACACATATATATATATGATCATGAATTGGTTCTCGATTTAAGGTACAACAAAATAGATCGAATAATTTTTTTTTTTGATCGGTAAATGTTAGTTGTTAGTGGTTAGAAGTTAGTTCGCCAAGTCTCCTTACAAATCCAAATTCTCCAAGTCTCCTTATATCTCCCACTCCAATTCGTTCCCGAAGGAAATCGAACCCAGTCTCCCACTTAAGTGAGGAGCCCGGTGGCCAAGTGGCCTATGCCCCATTGGTTAAAATAGATCGAATAATAATGAAACGTGTTAGAGCGTCGGGTGAAGATATGAATAGATAATTAGAGTAGAGAAAAAACAATTAATAAAAAAGAATAACACAAAACGCAGTTTATTAAAATATGTGAGGATTCACGTAGAATCCCCAATTATTATTGTTCCAACGACACGACGACAATAACAAAATACCATAAATATTCATGAAATCAACACACTTCAAACAAGAAGATGGACTTCTTTAGGATATATTTTATGATTGGGCCAAAGTCCTTCCATCACATCTTCGATTTACATCCACCTTCTTCTCTGGGTGATGTTTCAGTGCGTTTCGTGACTCTATTTTCTCCATAATTAATTTGCAATAAATTAATATTACTCTCTCACACACACTGGTTCTCGATTTAAGGTACAACAAAATAGATCGAATAATAATGAAACGTGTTAGAGCGTCAGGTGAAGATATGAATAGATAATTAGAGTAGAGAAAAAACAATTAATAAAAAAGAATAACACAAAACATAAGTTTATTAAAATATGTGAGGATTCACGTAGAATCCCCAATTATTATTGTTCCACCGACACGACGACAATAACGAAATACCATAAATATTCATGAAATCAACACACTTCAAACAAGAAGATGGACTTCTTTAGGATATATTTTATAATTGGGCCAAAGTCCTTCCATCACATCTTCGATTTACATCCACCTTCTTCTCTGGGTGATGTTTCGTGCGTTTCCATCTGCATATGTATAGAAATATTGAAAACTAGTTAAAATTTTACAAAACCACAAACTAACGAAAAAGACATATATCAACTATTTCTTTAAAAACTAAAGAAATAAATGAAGTTGAAACGTTAATTAACATAATTTAGGAATTCAAGCTATACTTGAAGAATATAAATAATTGTTGCATAATAATTACTTTCAAATAAAGATTAATCAAATCAAAACTAGTTAGATATAATGTCATCAGTTAACATGAAAGAGGAAAAATGTTTCAAATAAATTAAACCGGGAAACGGAAAAGCAAAAAGCACTAAGCCAATATATATATATATTTACTTCATTGGTGGAGTTGACAAAATGGAACGGTAACCAAAAGTAAACATAGTTAATTCTATGGGAGAAAGAGAATAAGAAATTTAGAGAAAGAGATATTTTAGAGTGGTGTAAGAATGAAGTGAAGGGTAGTGGAAGCTTATATAGGAGAGGAAAGCTAGCTTATATGGTTCATTAATTCTTTTTATTTTATTTTATTTAATTAGTCAGCATAGGTAATTAAGATAATTATTTTATTTGATGTATAATATAATTATAATTATTTCTCCAACGAATATATATTATATGGTGGCGAAAATAATGCAAACAAATCTTCTGATTAACGTGCCAAAGTATAAAAATCAAGTGATCGCTTTAATTAATATAACATGCAGGCCTTACTATTCCAATATAATTTATTTAATAGTTATAGAAAGTGATGTGAAAATCCACCAATAGGTTCAATAAGTTGTAAAAGGTCACACTTTGAACTTTTTGTTATTTTGACTTTTAAATTTTGGTATTCATCCTATAACTTATTACATATTTTTAAATCTAGCTCGGTGTTCTTTCTCTTTTTAGTTTCAAGTTTTTGATTGATTATTTTTAATGCTATTATTTACCCTATATATAGGTTATTAATTTTTAATTCTATTATTTAAAAGTGTTTGTGTTTTTAAGTAGATCTTCTATAAATTCGAGTGAACGTGAACTCTTGTTTTAGAGTGTCACTGTTTAATATACAAATTGCCTCTATTTAACAAATAAAATATCACTAATTCGAAAATGCTTGATGTTATGTATTTTTTTCCAAAATCACTAAACAACAACATTTTGTGTACTAAACAATGACACTTCGAAAAAACACCTGCGAAAGCGATTCAATATTTTTTTATTTTAATAATACGATTATCAAGCGAATAATTTTATTTGGCATATATATAAATATCTATCCGACAAACATAATCATTATTATATGATAATAACAGCAAAGTGCTGATTAACGTGCCCAATTTTATAACATGTTGTGGGTAAATATCAATTTTATTCCTATAAAAGTCTAAATTTAGTGCAGAGGCGTGAAATCAATTCATTTATATTAATTCCCTATTACTCATTTACCTCGCAGACTGGATTCTCAATTCGACCCTTCAAGAAGTAGGCCTATCGGGTGAATAATTTAATATTTTTGAACTGTTGCTTATAGCTGGATTTGAACCCATACATTTGACTCTATCATAAAAGAATTTTATCTCATGAAAATGTTAGAACTTATAGATAGGTGTGTACGTAAATTGTAATAATCTCAAGGCATGTGCTAAAAACAACGACGTTTGATAAAAAATGGACGTAAATTGAGCAATGATGAAACTTATGGAACTAAAATGAATATTTTCTACTATCTTGGGACAATTTACGAAAAATATTAAAGTTGCAAAAAAGATATGTCTTAACTCATATATATATATATATATATATATATATAAAATATAATTTAATATGGCAGACTTACAAAATATTGAACCTCCCCATGTATGAGCTACTTTTTTTTTTTTTTCCTGAACACGTATTTATTTTAAATTTCCCTCGATCGTTTAACGAACTTGCCCATGACCATGGTAATTGTGAGGTATGTCATGTTGTCATTAATTTTAGTCACCATAGCTAAAATAATTATTTTATTTGGTGTATAATTATTTCTCTGACAAATATATGATAATTATAATTATTTGGTGTAGATATGTTTGCACACTTACCTTATTAGTTTATCCCATAGTTGTTTGCACACCTACCTTTCAATTTTAACACCCTCACAAAAAATATTTATTTACATCAATGCCATTACTTTTTCAACTCAATTAACTAACCCCTTACTTTACATGCACATGATTTCTCAATTATACCCTTCACTTACACATGGTCAACTCCCAAAAAGTGCATTTTCTTAACCTCCGTGCCCAGTCAACTGTACAAACAGCTCTGAGACGGAGGAAGTATATGATATACAATGGAGCGAATCATGCTGATCAGCGTGCCCATCTATAAAACTCACATGCTTTCTCAACCACTCAACGAATCACTTTTATTTAATTAATATAGCACATGTTTACAGGTCCAAGATAATATTGATATATAATTATTTGAAATTAACGTCTTCATTTCCCTCAAAGAAATTATATTTTTGTATTGTGGTTGTGACTTGATTTTTAATTATTTGACTGAGTTCAAATTATTCTAACAATGTGTATGATCATGTATAGTTAATTTTATGGGAGAAAGAGAATAAAAAATTTTATGTGTAAGAGTAAAGTCAAAGGATAGTGGATAGCTTATATGCTTCATTATTTTTATTTTAGTCACCATGCATGGCTGAGATTATTTTATTCGATGTATAAGTATATATATTATATGGGAAAAAAAAATTTTTACGTCCCATAACTTTTTCACTTTTCCAAAAACATCCCAAAAAGTTAATTTTTCAATTACATCCCAAATTATTGCTAAGTGTACAATTTACGTCCCAAAATTCGCGGAGGTCACGAAGCAGCGTCGTTTCGCGATGAGAATTGGGGGTTTCAGCGAATTAGCGGGATAATTTTTTTACGTCCCATAACTTCTGCACTTTTCCAAAAACATCCCAAAAAGTTAATTTTTCCGGTTAAGTCCCAAATTATTGCTAATCAGACAATTTACGTCCCAAACTAATTAATAAATATTCCACCTCATTTTTATTTTAAAAAAACTTTAATAATATATAATTAGTTTTTTTTTTTAGTGCGTAGGGTTATAAACTAATTATATATTAGTTTAGTTTTTTTAAAAAAAAATAAAAATGAGGTAGAATATTTATTAATTGTTTTGGGCTTAAAAATAATTCAAAAATGAAATTTTAAATCCATGTAGGCGTGATCACCGGAAATTCCCAATTTGAAAGTCACGTGCCGCGCACATTTATGGTAATACGTCTTCTACATTTTTTTCAAAACCCATCTTCCACGTATTTGATTCAACAATCCAAAACAAAACTTAAAAAATGTTAAAGAACCATAAAAATGAAAAGAGAAAAATAATATATAGAATCTACAACAAATTTACGATGACGAATGAAAAGAAAACAACATTTGCGATAAATATATTTTTATTTATTTGCAATAGAGTTCTTTTTAGTTTTAAATTTAAATATTTTTGTTTATTTGCGATGGATTATTTTATTTTATAAAATTTATTATTTTATTATTTATTTGTGATATATCTATGTTAGAATTTAAATTTAAATTTTATTATTTATTTACTATGAATTTTCTTATTCTTATTTTTTTATTAGTTTAGTTTTTTTAAATAAAAATGAGGTGGAATATTTATTAATTGTTTTGGGACGTAAATTGTACAGTTAGCAATAATTTGGGACTTAACCGAAAAAATTAACTTTTTTGGGACGTTTTTGGAAAAGTGCAGAAGTTATGGGACGTAAAAAATTTATCCCGCTTAATTCGCTGGAAACCCCCAATTCTCATCGCGAAAGCAGCGTCGTTTCGTGACCTCCAGCGAAATTTGGGACGTAAATTGTACACTTAGCAATAATTTGGGATGTAATTGAAAAAATTAACTTTGTTGGGATGTTTTTGGAAAAGTGAAAAAGTTATGGGACGTAAAAAAATTTTTCCCTATATTATATGGTGGCGCGAATACTGCCACCAAATCTGCTGATTAACGTGGCTATGTATAAAAATCAATATAATTTTTTAATATTTTTTTAGTTATAGAAAATGATGTGGAAACCCACCAGTAGGTTCACTCTTTTGTTTTTTAAACTTCATTGCCCTAGCTTTGTGCCACTTTTCGTGGCTGAATATATTTATTCACAATTGGGCTTCATATCCAATTTTGTACTCGCTCCGTCCCGATATATAAACCTCATTTTTCTATTTCGATCCGTCCATTTTTTTCTTAAAATATGTTCCCAAACAAATAGGTACAACTTTCTTATTTTATACTCTATCCGTCCCATACTCGTTGTGACATTTGCCAAAAAGGTCTGTCCCATCGTTGCATTGTTTCCTTAATGGTAATAAAATAATTTTTTCACTTTTAACTATTTCCTCAAACACTACAATATTACATCATATGCTACTACTTTTCTCACAAGAACTCCAATTTAATACCATTAAACAACTCTCTTATTAAAGTTGAAAAGATTACCCTACCCCATAAAAACAACTTAAGAGTATTAAATTATCTTACATTAAAACTTGTTCCAAACAGTAAATGTCACAACGAGTATGAGACGAAGGGAGTAAACCATATCCATGTCATACTATCAAAATGGTTACGTAATTCAATAACTAGTAATATATATAACATTGGGTTAATTGCACATATCGTCCTGTAAGAAATTTTTCATTTCAAATTTGGTCCTCGTGTTTGGAAATGGTCTTTTACATGCACATATAGTCCTTTTTGTTAACTCCGTTAACAGTTTCCGTTAACACAGTGAATCGAGGGAAAAAAGTAAAATACACCCATATTCTACAAAATACACCCATATTTGAAGGGAAAACCAACTATTGCTTATTTTTTGGAGGGAAAACACATCTAGTGCTACCCATATGAATCAAAATCAATTCCAAACCTAAAAAGACAGCAGCAAAAAACGTCCAAAATCTCAACAACAAAAAAAAATGTCATCCTCTTCTTCTACATCTAACATTGATTTATCTTGCTGGCAGCTTCACAAAGATATATGTGCTTCTCCCTGTCAATTGAAGATTCCAGACTTCCAGTAACCTTCACCTTAACTAGTGCCCATTTGCTTCACATGCTGCCACACCTGGATAGGATCGAGTTTTCAACAATAAAGCATAGTATCCACATAAGTTAATGAAAAAACAAATAACCATATGATTCCACAATCTGACAAATATATCAAACTAAACTTCATCGCTTGGAACCAATCTAATTTTTTTAGCATTATATATATATATATATATATATATATATATATTCTGCTCCATCTTAGAAAAATACCTAAATAAACTCAAATATTCCAGAGTGTAATTTCACCGTCAATTATATAAAAAAAGATGATATAAGCGCTGGTTCAGATTTCAGGTCACTTTCATATATAGGAGACACGATACTCATAAAGGAAACTCAAAATGAAGGTTTTGAAGCAAGAGAGGAATCTAAACTGCTTCTGTTGCACCAGACTAATTTAGAAAAACTGCATTCATGATGAACCTACACTCAAAGACGACGCATGAATAAGTTTGTATTTTCTCATACTTAATAAAGTGGATTAGTTGCTCAGTTGAGATTTTCAAGAACAATTCTTGAAGCCATTACCAATCAAATCGTATCATGTAGATTAATTGTATAGACACAAAAATATGCACTGAGCCATGAAGATTCGTTTTGGGGCATCCCATGTTGGTAACTGTGTCAAACTGAAGAAGTAATTGTAAACCATGATTTCCACAGTTCCTAACTTATCTCTAGTAAATAGATAGATAGATGTCCCAAATAAGCAGCTTCGCAAGAATAAAATGATTCTAATTAACTAGTGATGGATCGATCTTATATAGAGCTCTTCTACTTACACCACCAAATCTACCATCACGAGGTCAAGACACCACAACAACCACTAGGAGACAGAGGACAACTGTCTTATTAGCCACAGTCTCATCCTTTCTGTTCCTTATTCTTATTCAACATAGAATTGTGAAGGCATGTTTAACTCCACACCCATCCAGTCATATGCTGGGAAGAGGAATATTACGACTGAACCATATTTGACTATTTTTGTATCAAATCTTGGTGAAATGGTCTAACAGATATTCCTCAAAGTAATGAATCAAGATCAAGCTGCTCCTACCTATTTACATCACTAATTCTACTCGAAACTCTATTTCAAAAAAAAATCAGAATCTAAAAAAAAACCGTAGGTCGCAATTTGGGTTTAAACAAATAAATATGAGAAAAACTTACGATTTCGCAGCATTTCATACGAAGGTACAGCGACGGACTTCGATCGATTGCAGCGGCTTCGACTTTGCGTGATGGCCTTCGATTTATTTCAGCGGCTTCAACTTTCAGTGGGATTTTCACGGGATTTTCTTGTACATTTCAGCGGCTTCGACTTCGACTATGACGATATGGGTTTGATTCCTACGATATTTGGTTGATTTGTTGCGATTTTGGGGTGTGATTTTGGCTCCGATTAGGGTTCGTGATTTTGGGGCTGAAATTTTCTTGGGTGTGAGTTGGGTGTGTATCCTAATTTTGCTTGTTGACTGCGTATTTTACCCGTAAGTTATTTTTTAACGGGCGCGTGTAAAACACGCGTTTATTTCTGTTAAAATTAGACGGAAAATTAGTAAGGAACTAATTCGACATTAAATAGGACTAATTTGAAATGAAAAATTTCTTACAGGACAATATGTGCAATTAACCCATATAACATTAGTTATTTTCCATGGTGAAAAATGCATCTTGATGTGCTTTCTTGGTAATATATATAAAATTGAAATTCCTAGCTAGCACGTGTGAGAAACGGATTGAAAACGGAACAAAAAATGGGCCAAAATCGAAGAAAATGGAGTTGCTCGACCCGGACCCTTTTGATCGAGCACTTATTCTCGCTCGAGCAGGATGGTTTTTCCAGAGATCCTAAAAACAACGGGTGCTGCTAGACCGAGGCCTTTGGTCGAGAAAGGCTTCTTGGTCAAGCGGCCTTCTTGAACAAAAAGCGTTACACGCTTTTGTTTGTTGTGGTCGATCAAAAAGTGGTTGAGCGCCTTTGCTTGGGCGAGCAGCTCTAAAATCTTAAAATCAGCGTTTGCTGCCCTAGGGACACATGCCCTCATCCAAAAGGAGATATAAATACTGCATTGCTTGATTTTTCAAAGAAAGAGAGCTGGTTTTGGAGATTTTGGATAGAAAATTAGAAAACACCAATAATTACTTTTGATTATTTTGACCTTGCCTTTCATTTCCACATTATAATAGTTTCGAATAGAGTTAATCTTCAGTGTATTTACATTTTCAAGCAAGGAATCAAGCTATTTTTTTGTAAGGATCATTATCTTGAACACCGACAATGGAAAATCAAGCTATTTTCATTATCTTGATTGAGAAAATTCATTAGCTCTTTAAAAGTATTCTGAAGCAATATGCAGCAGGTAACCGACAATGGAAAGGTGATCAGGTCAGAGTCTGAGGTGGTTCTTGCCGTGTCGGACAACCAGTGAGCGGTGCCCGCCGCTCGCCGTCCTTCACACCGTAAAATCCGCCGGATTATGCTTCAAATTGGAATCTCCGGCGAAGAACTCAGCGCTTTCTCTTATGCACGGCGCCTGTCTCAGAGATAACAAGGTATTGCCCACCAACAGTACAGAAAGCTGAATGGATAAGTTAAAACCTCACTTAATTTCATTTAATGAACAACTCTTATCTCTAATAATTTGAGAGACAATAAACCATAATTTTCCTGTCAAAAATTAAAAATTAAATAAACCCTAATTTTCTAATTTGAGATAATCTCGACCTTTACACGAAAACTTCCGATCTTGAGATTATGCACTTTTCCGGAAGAAATTTTCGATTTTGGGACAGTGCAGACATATTATATGGACATTACAATCTCTGAGAAAAAAGGTGTGATGAACTTTTGAAAAAGAAACCCAGATAATTCCGAGTCTGAGGTGGTTCTTGCCGTGTCGGACAACCAGCAAACTATTGTCCGTCCAATTATAAGATTAAAAGATAGAAATATCATTCTTACTCGCATTAATCCACTGGTAAATATACTTTGCTCTCTCTCGTTCTAGTTTGTGGTCCTAGTTTAATTGTAACTGTTTTTCGTATGTTTGTTTTGGGCTGTAGGGGGATTGAGAAAATCCTGAAATAGTAAAAAGGTGAATTTGACTTTTACGTATGTTTGATCGATAGGATGTAGTTGGGTGTGACTGAGAAAAAGATAGTGAAAAAGTAAACGACATGGAGATTATTATATTGTGAAAAATAAAGGCGTGTTATTGGGATAAGGAAAAGTATGAGAGAACGTAAGAAAGTGTACGTATTACCGTATTATAGGTTAGGATTTTGGTGGACTTTGATATCTAGATTGTATAATCACTCAAAAACAATCCCACACGAGATATCTACTTTTGGCAACCATAATAAATGCAAAATAGTCCAAAACTGTAGTAACATTCATAGGATCTTGACAATCTAAAACTTTCAGGAGGCAACACATGTTACTTCAACAGTTCCTAAGCCAACAGTGAATTTAGATCCAAGAATCGCCTTGGCTGTCCATCATGCAGTAACATCGACTTCTTTTGCTGTTCATCCACCACCCATAACAGGGCCAGCAATGCCTTTTCTAAATCAGCAGCAATTACCTCCTCAACTTACAAAAATCTTAAACCCTTGCACAGTTCTCCTGCCCGAGAAGAGGGGGAAGTACCGGAATCTGAATTAGATCCTGATACAAGGAGGAGACTCCTTATTTTACAACATGGTCAAGACATCAGAGATCTCCTCAAAATGATCAGGTTCCTGCTCAGGCACCTGCGCAAGTACCCGTATCAGGACTCAATCCACGTGGTTGGTTTCCAGTTGAAGAGGAGATGCGCCTCAGAGTTATTTCCACGTGGTTGGTCACCACCCATTCACATTCCCATCCCACCTGGCAGGGTTTTTGCGAGCCAGAGGCTGCCAAAGGAGGTATTATTTTCTCCTTTGTCCTGTTCTCTGTCATTCAGATAGTATAGAGCTGAAATAGCTTTCATGATTGACAAATGATAAGGGGTATACATGAGTGCAGGAACTTCCACAACAAGATCTAAGATTAAACGAGCCATTCCCTGATTTTCATTCTATTTCTGGTAAGTCATGCTTAAGAAAAGTAGCTATATTTTTATTGATAACAAACTAATATTTTATTCAAAGGCAAAAATACAAGTGATGAGCAAAAATACAAACTAATACCAATTCAAAGGATGAGCTATTGTTCTTCATTAATGTATCATGATGAAGTCTCGTGCTTCTAAGTGTAAAGAGATCTTGTGTTCATATTTGGTCAGGTTTATTAAAATAATAGGAACAAGACAGTATGATTATTTGAGAAACTCTCGTCTCCGATTTCTATATGTACTGTCACAATTCTTTTGTTGGAACACCAAAATTACTTTACTTCAGATGTCATTAATGTACCATCCTTCATTTACTTCTTGAAAATGCACAAATATATCACTATGATTAGCTATTTATATCCATATGTAGCACCATGAAATCTCTTCACAGGTTCCTCACTGGAATCTCTATATATTACGTGCACAATCGCCTTATATTTAGAATTCTATATTAGTAATTCAGTAAGCTCTGATGGTTGTGCCACACAATTATCTAAAGAATAATACTTGAAACATTGATTTTTGTCATCTCTATCATTTGATTTTTTTGCTTCTGTTTCTTTTGGTGAGCTTATAAAAATCACGGTTCAGATTCAGTGCTTATTTTATATCAATAAACCTTTTTTTTATCAGTATTTTATATCAATAAACTGACGTAATGGTTATAACACGTGTTTTGATTTTGAAGGTGGGAATAGTCCCATGGATCAGTTATCTTCACCAAACAAGGATCTTGATCTTGAAGCTGGACAAATTGATCCATGCAGTTTACCCTCTGTTGAAGCTTTAGGGGACATTGCTTTTAAGTGTGGAACAAAGGTGAAACTTCAGTTGATTCCTTTTTGTATTTTTTTCATCCAAACACTCATTTCCTGAGATGGTTGCATATTTGATAGGTGGAGTTCAAGCAAACTCTAGTATCAAGCGCAGAACTGCAGTTCTCTGTAGAGGTGAGTTCAGACGTAGTTCTCGCATTCTGCTCATGAAGATATACTGAAAACTAAATAATTAAAATTACATGCCCTCATCTTTGTGTGTGTGCGAGTGGCTGTGCTATATTCCCTATATGTAAATTTTACTAGTCTTTAGGTTTCATGATACGTTGATATCTCAGGCACCTTTTTCAAAGAATGAGATTTTATTATCTGTGGTCTTCTGCAGGTTTTGTTCGCTGGGAAGAAAATTGGACAGGGAACTGGTAAAACAAGGAGGGAAGCCCAGCGCCAGGCTGCTGATGAATCTCTTTTTAATTTGGCTGGTAACATACAAATGTACTCTTCCTAATAGTTGAAACAAATGGGATGTCTTAAAATTCCTTTTAATGCACAAGTCATACTTGATAATTTACTTACGTGAATTTATTGACTTGTCTTAATTACTTGCCCCTGAAGATTGAAAACTGGGGATGGTGGAAAGAGTTGGATGGACCCTAGTGCTGTATTTGATGGGCTTGCCTTAATATTACTGTATTTCTGGTTGTCAGTTATTTAATATTTTGCATATTTAGGAAGTGCGGATTAGGTCTTTAAGAAGTATTATTAAGGGCGCCTGAGGTGCCATCCCGAGCCTCTAAGGTGCAAGGCTCAAAGAGGTTGTGCCTTAGTGTAATTTGTTTAGGATTTAGTTTATGGTATAGCATGAGTTTGATTCTGGGCTAATAAATATTAATGGGCTACTAAAAGTAAGTTGCGTCTCTTGAGTGTTACTCCTGTTTATTGAATAAAATGAAACTAGGGCGAGGGATTGACCTCGCATTGAGGTCTCGAAGAGGTTAACGAGTCCAATATCTGCTCTTAAAGAATTAGTAAGCATCGAAATGACTTTCATGAGCGTGGTTGTGAGGTTTGGCCCTTCACGTGATATAATTTTTGTTTTCAATTCTTGATTGCATCATGGAAGGTCTTGGTTTTGCTTTTCAAACTCAATCAATTAAGGTGATATCTTTCCTTTATCATTTTTTTGCATATTTCATTGTGGGTTTTTCAATTTCGATCTTGCATCTACTATCATGGGTAATGCTCTATTTTCATTCCTAAACATTGATATGTCCATCTACCCCATGCACTATGCCAAAAATGGCCTATGACAACGGAGAAAAGACAACGGTTTTTGGGTCAAACCGTTGTCTTAAGTATAAAACCAGTTGTCTTAGGTAAAACCGTTGTCTTAGGTTCAAAGTCTGCACCAAAAGACAACGGGTATAAGCACCGTTGTCGTTTTGCCGCCGTCTTTCCTTTTTTTTTTTTTTTTTTTTAAATTTCTAATTTTGGGGAGTATATAAACAACACTTATTAGGTTTTTTTACTCCACTCTCACGCTCAACCTTCACCACCGGCGTACCCCCGCCAGATCCACCACCGCCGAGCCACCACCTCCAAATTTCCGCCGCTTGTCACCCCGCCTCCTCTGTGCCCTAAGTTCGCATCGAGCCACCGCCGCTCGCGAGCCCTCAACCGTGCCCTAAGTTCGCGTCGAGCCACCGCGTCCCCGCTGTGAGTGTGTGTATGCTCCCATTCCGGCGCTGCTTCCCACCACCTCCGCCGTCAAGTCAACGCCACATTGCCGCAATTTCAACCACCATTTCCGCCGCTAATTTGACTTCAGTACGGAAGAGAAATTTTCGTTGAGATATAACAAATCACTCAACCAATTTCCATCAATCATACTCTGCTCCGCCACCAACCGCCGCCGTTCGACCGGAAACGAGAGGAGGAGAGCGGCGTTGTCACTTCCACCACCGTAAGACACCGGCGTACTGAATCTGCGTGTGTGAATGTGTGTGTTGTTTATCAAGACGTATACAATATGCGTGTATTTTGGAAGTGATGTGTGCGTTTCAACTAATTTTTTCTTCTATCTGCATGTGTGCGTTTCAACTATACTATTAGTATTACTATCACTATCATTATTTATTTAATTATAGTTGAATCAATTGACACGTTATTATATATAAACCTAATTAAGTTAGAAATTTGAAGTTTAAACTTCTTTCTGGTTGTCTAACTATTTTTATAAGGGAAATGTGTGGCTTTTATTTCGGCTTATTTCTGTGTTTGGCACCAATGAATTTAGTGCGTATATTTTAATTTATACTTATACATAATGTGTTTGTGAAAATGTCTATGTGAATATGTTATGTGAAAATGCCAATGTTAAAATGCCATATTTGCTTTGCAGTTATATAGATGTTTCCTTACCAGTTATAAAATGCCATATAGATGTTTCCTTACCAGTTATAAAAAATCTGTCCACTCACATGTATCACTTCATTTGCTTCATAATTTAGAAGATACTCTTATGTATATTTGGAAATCAATCAAATCGAGATTGCCTCACTAAAACATTTGAAGTTGATGAAAGATGTGTATTGATAAGATATTATAAGATATTGTTGTACCAGTTTTGTCGCATATTATTAGTATACAAACACCTGTTGAGTAAAATTCTTGTAATTTCATATAATTTTTACCATTGGAAATGAAGTTACTGTTTTGAGGTAATTTTGGTTTTATCTGTGTAACCTGTTTATTTTACTGCAGTCTAGTCCCCCAATTATTTTGTTCTGCATGACTCATTTACTATTACACTTTAGGTTGTGTATGTTCCTCAGCTTTGTGGTAGGCTGGTATTCGATTTACCCTGTTGTCTACCTTGGAATAGTTTATTATGTTGTAGTCACTAATCTATGGGAAGTACTCTGAAAGTTGAACATCTTTTAGCTCTGGATCTTCTTTGTTCAAGTGTGAACCTTGTGGAAGGCATCAACATGGTGTTGGTTTTTTTTTTTGAGTAACTCTTGTATCTTTGTCTCTTTTAGTGTCCAAGGATCTAAACTGGTTTCTTGATGAATAAGATTAAGGAAGGTAAGGTAAGTGCAGGATCTTTATGTAGTCACTCTGAAACTCATTTGAAAAGTAATTGGTGCTAACTTTTTGGCAGAATATTTTTGCTGAGAATCTTGTTGAGACGAAAGATGACTTTCTCCAAACATTTTCAACTGATTGCAACTATGTAAAGTATGTTGAATCATTAATTTGCACATTCTTTTTATTGTATGCTGCTGCTTCTTGTTCCTAACATTGCATTTTTAACTCCATGCATCAGAACCATTGTCTCCATTGGCTGTGTGCCATTTTTCATGCCTTGGTTCATTTAATCAATGACCTATTGAAAAATTTCATCAGATACAAAGTGTAACTAAATAAATGTTGGATAGCTAGTACTTGCTACGCACTAGTCCCCCTCACCCCAATAGACATACAGAATTCAATTACTATGATGGTGAAATATCAAAGCTGTCCCCCATTTTTTAAAAGACAATGCTTGGTGAAGCAGGGTAGAATTGTGAAAAATTAGACTGAGATTTATTAAATAAGTATAAGTGTGATAATGTATGTTAATGGATTTTGAAATCCAAATCCATTTCTATCAACTTTTTTCAAATTCAATAAAATGTTGGCTGATTGTATATTTTATTATAGTAAACAAAAGTTAATTTTTTCTGCTTTTCTGTTTGTTGGTTTATTTTATATTTTATTATAGTAAACAGAAGTTAATTTTTTGGTTGATTGTATAATATTGTATGTTGGTCAATTTTTTCCATTTTCTATTTTTTTATTTTTTTAAAATAAAAACAGAAGTTATTTCTGGTTGAAGCACACACGGAGTGCCAAAGCCAATTACTAGCAGAAAGAAGAATCACCTCAAGCACAAATTCAGGTTCACAAATACATTCAAACTAATTTTTATTAATTTTTCAAAACTAATTTTTTGAGCTGAAAGTCAATATTTGAAGGGTTATTTCTTGAGTTGAAAACCACATGAGGTCCCTAACTGCAGTTTTGAATGCAAGAATTTTTCACATACGTACGAGATCGTTGAGAAATTTGGAGTATCTCCAATAGATTGGCAGTTGTACTTGAGCAGAAAGTTTTGCAACCTCAGGTTGGTTGAATTTGAATTATTTAAATAAATTTGTTTGTGTAGGTTTTCATTTCCAATTATGGTGTATGATAATTAAGTGTGCGCTTCTTTCTATGTATAAGTTGTAAATTAACTGTTTAGTGATTTCAACTGGTGAAAAGAGAGCTACTCTATATCTTTTGCAGGTTCATTATCGGTTTCTTTCTGGCTGCAATACCTTGGTATGTTTCAGCTTTGCTTCTACTTTGTTCCAGAATTGAGCCTCGTGAAAAACCAGGCTATGTTGCTTGTACTGTGGCTGTAAGTATCCTTCTTTTATGTCCCCAATGCAGTTCACAAGAAGTGCTGTTGATTTTCTTTATCTTTTTATCCATAAAATAAGGTGATAAGTATCCCATATATTAGCTACACATAATTAGATGCATAATTAAAATCCATTTGTTGCACAACATACTGTTTACATCTTTGCATCGGTACAAGTATACATTCTTTAGCATGGAAGTCACTAAATTGAGTAAACTGCTAATTTGGACGTGCACCTATTAGGCCTTGATAATTTCAGTACTGTACGAATTGGTTTTTGCAATTTTAATCCTATATTAATTATGTTGTCGGATTTTTGCACATGTCACTCATTTGAACAATTGGAATTCCATGTGATAACCAATCAATGAGTTGGTATCGCTTATGTGGCATATTAAGCCCCAAGAATTTAATTTTGACAAAAAAAGTCCCCAAATTAGTCACTCATCCCAGCACTCTGTTATTTATTGGTCATAACCAAGCAATTTCCGAGCTTTAAAATTTTAAACAGATAGTTTTGTATGTTTTTGATTTGCTGATTTTGCTACTTAATTGCAGCCTGTGAAGACAGATACTCCAGTTGAACAGAAACGCAACAAGGTCGAAATTTTCAAGGAGCAGAGTAACTTTCTAAGAGAAGCAGTGAATTTGACAGGAGTGAAGGGACGTCGTAGAAGTTTGAGGTTCGATACTAGTAAAGCTGTGGACATGTAAGTTCATTCCTTTTCATATAATTGCAATAAACATATTATTGGGAATTGTAACATTTTTTTGGTTAATTATTTATTGTTGTAGGGCATTATATATCTTTAATGCGGGTGTCTCAAGTAAGAGACCAAAGAAAAATATTGCATGGAATATAATTAAGGTAAAAAAATTATATATATCTAGTTGTGTTTTCTTACAAAAAGGTGTAAGTGTTTAAACGAATTTTTCTTACCTAGGCACCTAAACAGTCGATGTATTTCAATGTGGTTATTTTGTACTACGCTACATGAAGGATATAATCGAGTTTAATGGAATGGTGGGAACAGATTTGATGCAATCGGTGGTAAGAATAATTTGTGTTGATCATATTTATGTATGTGGTGAATATTTGATTGGATGGTTGAATTGGTGGCTAAAAGATAATACTTATTGAATTTTATTATTTGTACTTTCACAGTTTTCACAAAAGGATTACTCGAAAAGAAATTGACGACATGCGGGAAGAGTGGGCCGATTGCGTTTTAGTATATGGGTGATGATTAGAAGAAGTTTGTTATTTTTATTTTAGTTTAGTTTTTTTGACATTTGAACATGTTATTGTAGTTTAACACTAGACTATTTACATTTCATGATGTTTAAACAATGTATGATGATGAATTGATTTCTATTTTAATGCTTTTTTTAATTTTATATTATTGTCCAATTAGATAATTCACAACAGGAAAAATCTACAATAATGGCTAAGACAACGGAAAAAAACTGTAGTCGTAGGTAGTAACCCGTTGTGGTAAAAGCCTAAGACAATGGTGAAATGAAGTTATGACAACGGTTCTTAACCGTTGTGGTAAACACCTACGACAACGGTGAAAACTGTTGTCATAACTTCATTAACCGTTGTGGTAAATACCTACGACAACGGTGAAAAACCGTTGTCATAACTTTATTCACCATTGTGGTAAATACCTACGACAACGATGAAAAACAGCTTGTCATAACTTTATTCACCATTGTGGTAAATACCTACGACAACGGTGAAAAACCGTTGTCATAACTTCATTCACCGTTGTGGTAAATACCTACGACAACGGTGAAAACCGTTGTCATAACTTAATTAATCGTTGTGGTAAATACCTACGACAACGGGAAAAACCGTTGTCATAACTTTATTAACCGTTGTAAATACCTACGACAACGGTGAAAAGCTGTTGTCGTATGTCCAGACTCCTAAGACATCGGGTTGATAGACGACGGTGAAAAAAACCCCTACGACAACGGGATTCACCGTCGCCGTAGCTGTTTGGCATAGTGAGTGGATAGAATTTTCGACCAAGTTTATCGAACCCACGAGACTATGAGGATAATGAAGCCATGAGATTAAACGTTGTCATAGTATTATAGAAGCGATCACCGATATGCAAATATTTAAATGACAAGAAAGCAATTAAACAATAAAATAAAGCAAATAAGTAATCTACCAAAGAGATATCAAATAAAAGAAGAGTGTTCGGGTGCAAATCACCAAAGACTCACAACTATGACAACATACAATCGGGAATCAATTACAAGGGGTGACGATAGGGATATCTAGCAAAATTCACATACAACCGTACTTGGTAAGCTCTAGGCAATATATGATCAATTAAGCACGTAAGATTGTTAGAGATAACATTCTAACCTCTCTCACAAATTACTAGCAATTAAATCAAGCAATTAATGTACTCAAATGCGGTATCTAATGAAATTAACCAAGTATCCTTGCGTTAATCCAATATTGACATCAATCACACAATTAAAATCTAACACCCTAGCAAAAAATCAATTACCCAAATATCTTTGTGATAATTAATTCATCAAACAAGGGTTCAAGAAATAACCAAGCAATTAATTCATGCAAAGCACAAGTGAGTAATCAATCAGCCCCAAAATTGAAACACCCAATCATATTAACACCATAATCAACTCATCTAAGGGTCATTACACCCAAACACTACAAGATTTAGCCAAACATGAAATTAAGCAACAAACCCATGAAACTCAAAATTAGGAAAACATATTTAAAAAGAAATTAACCAATAGATAAATGAAATAAGGAGAGATGTCACCTTGTGACACTTGATTGTAAGAAACTATCTTCTAACTTGCAAGAAATTAAAATGAAATTAAAAACACCTAAAACTATGTGTGTATTGTGTGTAAATCTAAGGAAAAAGTATGCTCTAATATGTGTGAGGAAATGTGTGGGAAATATAATAAGAAATCCTAAAAATCCTAAGAATGATCGAACGTCTACTCTCTTTCTTGTTCCTACTGCTGCGTCCCTATCTACTGCTTCCTTCTCTCTACTGTCCACGCTGCTTCTCCTCTTTCTTTCTGCTCAAAGTTGCTCTTTTAATTTATTTCCCAAAAACGTGTTTCTCTTTTTTCTTTTTTAATTTTCAAAAAAATCGCTGAATTTTCACTACTGCAAAAATCGCTCCTTTCATCATCAATTCACGTCTTTTTCTTCTGCTGCCCACGCTTACTGTTGCCTTCCTTTTTCTAAATTCACTTGTTGGGCCATGGGCCCATTTTGGGCCTTAATTTCTTTTCTTTTTTTTTTCTTTTCCTTTCTCAAGCCCAATTAATTCTTCTCGTATTTTTTCTCGACTCTTGAGTTCTGCTTCAATTGACTCAATAAATAATGGGCATGTATTTTGCATTAAAATGCTCAATTTACCTACAAAAATAACAAAATAATACCCTTCTAATCTCAAGTGCAATTAGTCAATTTAATAAAAATAATGCAAGAAATCCTATTAAATTAAGCAATTAAATCACATAAATTTCTAGCAATTTTCACACTAATCAATTGCTAAACTACTCTTCAAATTTTTTTCAAAATAATTAATGATATTTCAAGATTTTGTTACAAATGAGTGCAGTTCTGGAGGTTATGGTAGAGTTGGGGGTCGAGGTCGAGGCCCATGAGCTGGTAGATCTAGTACATCTCCCCGCTTCTGTTCTCGCTCTGTCCCAATCATATTCTGATTGACTCGATTCTTTTTTGTTGCGACCCTCTTTCAGCCCTCTTTACAATGATATCATCCATCACTTGATTCTAGTAGATATGTTGATCTCAAATTGCTCCAAAAGTCAATGATTAACTACACATTTAGCAAAACAATACCAATTCTCTCTACCAAGTGCAATTAGTCAATTATAAGTGAAATAAACATGATAATGGCATCAAAATGAGAAGATTAAGAATACAATAATAATGCAATTTTCACACTATTCAGTAGCCCCTTCTCTATTTTCTTCATTAAATATTGATTTTTATTATTAAAAACGTTACTAGGTTAAAATCCTCCATAGGTAAAAATCCTTAGTCAAGAAAAGGAGAGCTCTTCAAAAATTATGAAGAAAATTATTTTGGATGCCTTTGAGATGAAAGGTTCTCAAAAAGTCAAGAATCCCAAAGGTTCTCAAAAAGTCAAGAATCCCAGTCCACCAATAATAATTCTGAACCACCACTCTAAAAATAAATTAATGTTCATAGTGATACGGATATTTAATGGTTAGTTTGCTTTACACGACGAGATTAATAATTGATTATCAGATTAGTTAGGATTATATATATACACATATTATATCATTTCGTACATTTGTGTGATAATCTATTACTTTACGGGCATATACACTTAATTTGTATGTACTGTTGTAGTCGTGACTCTATTTTCTCTATAATTAATTTGCAATAAATTAATATTATTCTCACATATATATATGATCATGAATTGGTTCTCGATATATCATTCTTTTGGGACCAAAACTGCAATTTTATTGGGACAAAAATGTCGAAAAAAACTACAGGACCAAAAGTGTCAAAAAAGAACTATTTTGCAGACCACTCAATCTTTTGGAATAAAAATGTAAGTTACCACCCAATTATAATATTATTCTATATATGACTAGGACTTGGCTCTTTATTTAAGGTACAACTTAACAACATAATAATGTAACGTATCAAAGTGTCTAGTGAAAATATGTATAGATAATTAGAGTTGAGAAAAATAATTAATAAAGACAAAAAACAAAAACAGAAGTTTATTAAAACATGTGAGGATTCACGTGGAACCCCCAATTATTATTGTTCCACCGACACGATAACAAAAACAACAACAAGAATGTGAAATACCATAATTATACAATTCAACACACTTCAAAAAAGAAGGTGGACTTCTTTAGGATATATTTTGTAATTGGGTCAAAGTCCTTCCATGACATCTTCGATATACATCCACCTTCTTCTCTCGGGTGATGTTTCAGTGCACGCTTCCATCTGCATATGTATAAAAATTAAGAAAACTCGTTAAAATATTACAAAAAGAATATAATTAATTGTTGCATAATAATTACTTCCAAATAAAGATGAATCAAATCAAAACTAGTTAGATGTGTAATGTCATCTATTAACATGAAAGAGAAAAAATGTTTCAAATAAATTAAACCGGGAAACGAAAGAGCAAAAAGCACTAAGTCAATATATATATATAATATATTTACTTAATTGGTCGGATTGGAACCCCGATTGAGCCAAAAGTAAACATGGTTAATTGTATGGGAGAAAGAGAATAAGAAATATAGAGGAAGAGATGTTTTACAGCGGTGTGGGAATGAAGTGAAGGGTAGTGGAAGCTTATATATATAGGCGGGGAAAGCTAGCTTATATGCTTCATTCTTTTTATTTTATTTTGTCAGCATAGGTAATTAAGATAATTATTTTATTTGATGTATATATTTGATGTTTTTTTATTGGTAAATATTAGTTGTTAGTAGTTAGTTTGCCAATCACCAAACACTCCAAGAATTTCTCCAAGCCACCTTATAACTCCATAATTCGTTCCCAAAGGGAATCGAACCCGGTCACACACTAAAGAGAGGTACCCGGTGGTCGGGTGGAAAGCTATTGCAGAGGTGTGAAATCAATTCATTTATATTAATTCCGTATTACTCTCGCAGACTGGATTCTCAATTCGACCCTTCGAGAAGAGACCTATCGGGTGAATAATTTAATATTGTTTAATTGTCACTTATAACTGGATTTGAACCCATATATTTGACTCTATCGTAAAAGAATTTTATCTCATGAAAATGATTGAACTTATAGATAGGTGTGTACGTAAATTGTAATAATCCCAAGCATGTGCCAAAAACAACGACGTTTGATAAAAATTGGATGTAAATTGAGCAATGATGAAACTTATGGAACTAAAATGAATATTTTTTTACTATTTTTGGGACAATTTACGAAAAATGATAAAGTTACGAGAAAAAGATATGGTAGACTTACTAAATATTGAACCTCCCCATGTATGAGATACTTTTTTTTCCTGAACACGTATTTATTTTAAATTTCCCTCGATCGTTTAACAAACTTCCCCATGACCATTGGTAATTGCGAGGTAACATGATCCCATGTTCTGGCGGTCACGTAGGATTAAGTTAGACGGGAAAATAGGTCCGCGATTCAAGTTGCAAAACATTAAAAATCGTGTATCAAATTGCAAATAAAAAATTATATTGTAATTGATAAACAAAAAAGTCAGTTAATCAGGGAACTTATTTGCAATGTCATTAATTTTAGTCACAATAGCTAAGATAATTATTTTATTTGGTGTTAATTATTTCTCTGACAAATATATGATATACAATTAATGGAGCTAATCATGCTGATCAGCGTGCCCATCTATAAAACTCACATACTTTCTCAACCACTCAATGAATCACTTTTATTTAATTAATATAGCACATGTTTACAGGTCCAAGATAATATTGATATATAATTTATTTGCAATTAACGTCTTTATTTCCCTCAAAGAAATTATATTTTTTTGTATTGTGGTTGTTACTTGATTTTTTAAATATTTGACTGATTTCAAATTATTCTAACAATGTATATGATCATGTATAATTAATTTTATGGGAGAAAGAGAAAATAAAATATATGTGCAAGAGTAAAGACAAGGATAGTGGATAGCTTATATGCTTCATTATTTTTTATTTTAGTCACCATGCATGGCTGAGATAATTATTTTATTCGATGTATAAGTATATATATTATATGGTGGCGCGAATACTGCCACCAAATCTGCTGATTAACGTGGCTAAGTATAAAAATCAATATAATCTATTTAATATTTATAGAAAATGATGTGGAAACCCACCAGTAGGTTCGCTGTTTAGTTTTTTAAACTTCACTGCCCTAGCTTTGTGCCACTTTTCGTGGCTGAATATTTTTGTTTTCACAATTGGGCTTCATATCCAATTTTGTACTCCTCCGTTCGATATAAACCTCATTTTTCTATTTCGGTCCGTCCATTTTTTTTTCTTAAAATATGTTCCCAAACAAATGGGAACAATTTTCTTATTTTATACTCTCTCCGTCCCATACTCGTTGTGACATTTGCCAAAAAGGTGTGTCCCGTACTCTTGTATCATTTCCTTAAATGGTGTTGGTCCCAGAGAATCAAGTTTACAAAATAGGTGAAATCTAGAAAGGGGGTTTGAATAGATTTCACTATCTACTCAAATTTTTCTTTCTAACTTGACAAGATAATCTAATCTTAAATCAGATTGTGTAGCGGAATAGTTTTATACTTGATTCCTTGATAACTCTTATTAAAAATTTTTTTGATTATTCAAATTGATTACGATTAAGAACAAATAAGTAATTTGAAGATAAACTAAAGTAAAGAACACGAAGGTTTTTAGTGGTTTGGATTATGAAAATCCTACGTCCACTCTCCTTTCACAATCCTTTGAAATGGACTCCACTACTTACTTACTTACTCACGTACTTAAGAAGAATGCTTTTTAATGTGTGGGAATGTGTTACAGGTGTTATGAGAATCAAAAGTTAATTCTAATCCTACTCTATGATCTATTTATAAGGAACTCGTGGTTTGTAAATCGTCTTGCTAACTTTTCGATGTTGGTTGCAATCAATAACTGATTCTTTGTTGTTTGGAACTGTTCCTTGGATGGTTATAACTAATTCGTTAATTAGTTATAATTTCTTCTTGAAATCTCTAACTTCCACTTCTAATCATCTCGCTTCTTCTAAAACCTCGATGACTTTATCCTTGTCTGATCTTCTCATTCCTTATTACTTATCAATTTTTGATCTTAAAGACACATAGTCGTATGCTTCCTTGTCTTCGTCCGGCTTGTCTTTGTTTGTCTTTCTTTCAATCTAGCTCTCATCTGACCTTTTGTACTTAGTTCATTACAAGATTTTCTTACTTGACCGTCTATACAATTATTCAAATTGGTCATCTTATTTTACATACTCATCTTAACTTCATCAAAACTATAATATTTTTATTCTAACAAATGGTAATAAAACAATTTTTTCACTTTAAACTATCCCCCTCAAACACTACAATATTACACCATATGCTACTACTTTTTCCACAGAATCCAATTTAATACCATTAAAAACTTTCTTGTTAAAGTTGAAAAGATTACCCTACCCCTATAAAAATAACTTATATTATTAAATTACTCTTACATTAAAACTTGTTCCAAACAATAAATGTCACAACGAGTATGAGACGGAGGGAGTAAAATATATCCATGTCATACTATCAAAATGGTTACGTAATTCAATAACTAGTAATATATACATATATAACATTAGATATTTACCATTGTGAAAATGCATCATGATGCGCTTTCTTAGTGATTTGGTGTAAGATTGCATGTTTTTGTGCTTTAACTGTTGATTAATTCTTTAAGATAAGTGAATAATTTGAAAGAAATATGACTTGGAGTAAAAAATGGGCCAAAATCGGAGAATATGGGCTGTAAAAGGAGCTGCTCGACCCCGGACCCTTTTGATTGAGCACTTATGCTCGCTCAGGCAGGATGGTTTTTCCAGAGATCCTAAAAAATATGGGTGTTGCTCGACCGAGGCCTTTGGTCTAGCAAGGCTTCTTGGTCGAGCGGCCTTCAAAGTGGTAGAGCGCCTTTGCTCAGTCGAGCAGCTCTAAAATATTAAAATCTGCGTTTGCTGCCCTAGGGACGCATGTCCTCATCCAAAAGGAGATATAAATACTGCATTGCTTAATTTTTCAAAGAAAGACATCTGGTTTTGGAGATTTTGGATAGAAAATTAGAAAACACTAACAATTACTTTGGATTATTTTGACCTTGCCTTTCATTTTCACATTATAATAGATTAGAATAGAGTTAATCTTCAATGTATTTACATTTTCAAGCAAGGAATCAAGCTATTTTTTTAGCGATCATCAAGTGTTCATTTCAATTTAAATCAATTAAGGTGATATCTCTCCTTTATCATTTAATTTCTTGCATATTTCATTGTGAGTTTTTCAATTTCGATCTTGCATCTACTATCATGGGTAATGCTCTATTTTCGTTCCTAACCATTGATATGTCTATCTAACCCATGGGCTAAACTTATTATGCTTTAGGTGTATAAAATATGAAGGATAATGGTGTGATATTTATATATATTATACTATGATCATGCAATTGATTTGGTGTTTAACTTCTATTAATGTGTGTGTGTGTGTTTTGACAAGTATTAATGTGTTTATGTTGATTGAGAAAATTTATTAGCTCTTTATTTAGTTGATGCATGCTACAATGAGGGTTGGACATGTTTTAATTGACCTTATGGTGAGGAGTTTGCCTTGTTGATTCGATTTACTTATCGCTTGCATGCATCGAGAGGGGTAGTAAGTTTAGACCACCATTAATAGACATTAGGTTTTGAACTTTTGAAAATTAAGGCCCGTAATCCTCACAATAAATAACGCAATTGTGAGAAAAATGCTATACATTTGCAAAAAGAAAAAAAAAGAATACTATCCTACATTTCCAAAAAAAGAAAAAGCTAATGTCCTACTTTCACATTTGGTAAAATTATTATCCTTAACACAACTACCCTAAGTTACTTACCTAAAAATATTTTACCCTTCAACAGACGTGTCACAAAAATATGAGAAATAACTATTTTCATATCTTCAAGTTTATGTCGGGAAATATATTTTTAAGGGCCGTAAATTTTGGGGTTGGCAAAATAAGGATCGTAACTTTTCAGTCGGCTGACAAAATAAGGACCGCAACTTTTTTGGGCTAACAAATTAAGGACAATAAGTTTTAAAAGTGGCGAATTGAGGACAAATCTTCACAAATCGGGCTAATTGAACTGATTTTAGTTGAAATTTGGCCCAATTTGTCCTGAGCTTGGGCTGAAATTTGGGCCAAATTTGGGTTGATTCGAGGCTGATTTGGTCTCAATTTGCTATTTCTAAAAGTTATGGTCCTTAAATTGCCATCTCCGAAAAGTTAGGGTCCTTATTTTGCATCGATTTAGAGTATCGGTTTGAGTTTCGTGCTTGCCAACCTGAGCTAGGGCATCAAAATTATTGATCGTAAATCGCGGTTCGCATCGATTCCTTCCATGACATGCATCTTCTCGCAGAGATTTACATCTGCCAGATCCGATGAGATATCCACCTTCTTTTCTAAGTGATTGCTCTGGAACGTTTCCATCTGTGTATTTCATTAACACTTATGTATAAGCTACTTTTTTTTTTATTTTCGAACACGTATTTATTTTAAATTTCCCTCGATCGTTTAACAAACTTGCCCATGACCATGGTAACTGCGAGGTATGTAAAGTTGTCATTAATTTTAGTCACCATAGATAAGATAATTATTTTATTTGGTGTATAATTATTTCTCTGACAAATATATAATATAAAAATGGTGCGAATAGTTCTTATCGGCGTGCCCATCTATAGAACTCACATGTTTACAGGTCCAAGATAATATTGATATATAATTTATTTGCTATTAACGTCTTTATTTGCCCCATAAGACAAAAGAAATTATGTTTCTTTTAATTATATGGGAGAAAGAGAATAAAAGTTTTGAAATCAACAATTATTTATTTCTTTTTTTATATGTTTCCTCTCCCTCTCCTATATATATATGCATAGGCATAAGCTGCATTTTTCTCTAGATTTCTCCATTAATTAATTCTCTCTTCCTTTCTGCAAATATGTACGCTTTCGGCTATTACGTTCAATTAGGACGGTAGTAATCATGATATTTTTTTCGATTATTGCTTTTCTTACTCTTCCGATTATCCTTTTAATATTTATAATTTCTTGATTTAAAATACATTTTCACTCTTTCATCTCAATTAACGTTAAGCCTAGCTACTTAATTCATTTTGATTTCACATTAATTAGTTAGTGTATATTCTCCATTAATATAATAGTTGTGCTTATGTAATAATTTTGATTTTTTTTTTATATACACCAGAGGAGAAGGTGATCTGCTTAGAGGATACTATGGAAGGACTTGAGACTAATTTCAATATCCATAGTAAAGAAGTTCACCTTCACCTTATACTCGTTATTAATCCATGTGAAATGTGTTGTTGTTGTACGTTGTTTAATAATAATTGGGGTTTCTATGTATAAACCTCAAAAATTTCAATAATATGTCTATTTTGTGATCTTCTTAAATTAACATTATTACGTGTTTGTTGAATTGTACTTTACATCGAGAGTCGATTATGATTTTCACTGTTGGAAAATATATAGGGAAAATAAATTAATTAAATCTTTATCACAATCACAATTTTCTATTTGTGTTCTTCCTCTCGAGGGTTAATTTTAGGAAAAAAATTTGTTTTATTCTCTCAAAAATCAGAAGCATTGGGTATGAGACCTACCCTAAAACAATTTAAATATTTTTTTCTTCTCGAGGGTTAATTGCAGAGAAATTTTTCATTTCACTTGTGGTGATATGCTTGAAAAATAGTCTCATAACTATCTTTTAAAATGATCTAGTCTAATAACTACTTGAATTGCTCAATTTAAGTCCATGGTTCCAGAGATCACCCAAACGACGATGTTTCTCTAACGTGCCAGCCACATGCCATTTAAAATTGTGGCTTTCTAGCAAGGCTTGTGTTTTAGAACCGACATGGAAATATTTTATACACCTCGACAATTAGATTAGATACACCTCATTATAAAATTTAAAAAGTAAAAACACATATATAGATAAATTAAAATACAAAACACGGGATCTAGATACCACATGTTAAGGAGGAGCGCTACAACATATGCTTGATACAGGTTCAACTTGAAGCACAACCTCTCTAAATTTTAACGACTTTTGGACTGAAATCAGACGAATTATGAAATTATGGGATAAAATTGAAAAATCTTAAATTTTTTTCGGACCTTTATGCGGAAAATTCAAATTTATGGGGCCAAAATGAATTTTAACTCTTTTTGCCCATCACTTTCTTTAAAAAACATATACGCACAAAAAATAAAAAAATTGCACCCCAAAATACTATAAAAGGAAAAAGAGTAAGAACATTGAATTTTGTACCATAATTAGGGCACAGTATTCCTCGCGATATATATTGATCATTATCTTCTCTGATTCGCCAACCCATTACACAATTGTGCCTTTAAAACTGCTCATGAACAATGGAGTTATGATGGCAATAACGCTACATAAAAATATAACTGCAATTAGTTCATGGAGAAATTGATTGCGATTGTTCCCAAACTCCAGAAGCTTTTGCGTCATGCCCTCAGTTCCTCCTGCGTTGTCCCCTCGGTAAGAAAGTTTTTGTCGCTCCCGCGTTATCCCTCGGTAGAAATTAGAGATTTTTGAATTAGGGTGAGAAATTGGATTTTAACAACAATTGAATTTATTTCTTTAGTAAAAAAATAATTTATTAAAAAGACAAATATGACCTTGAGTAAAAGTAATCTGACCGGAAAAAAACTTGAGTTCTGGTACCAATTGGTCAATTATATACCGGAGGTTGCAATTTGGTAAAAAAAAATAGAGCAGGTTGCAAATTAAGAAATGTACTATAATAAGGTTGCATATTGTAGTTAACCCTATATTAATACCTTCATTTTATTTTTATTTTTTATTTTAATTGTAAAAAAATTATAACAGTCGAATACATGCACATCTTCACGATTTCACAAATCTGTCAATCACCATTCATGTTGGCAACAAATCGGCATTCTTTTTTTTTTAAACAAAAGAAAACATTTGGATGTAGCTCCTTCTCTAATTTCTTCATTATGAAGAAATTTATTTTGGATGCCTTTGAGATGAAAGGATCTCAAAAAGTCAAGAATCCCAGTCCACCAATAATAATTCTAGTGAATATGTATGCTGTCGCATTGCCTTCTCTAAAAATATGAGAAATAACTAGTTTATGTTTGACCTTATTCACAATTGTAGCAATCCAGATTTTAATGGCTAGTTTGCTTTACATACTACGAGATTAATAACTGATTATCGGATTAGTTAGGATTATATATATATTTATATATATATATATAGATATTATATCATTTCGTACATTTCAACATCATATGCAAGTATACTGTATGCATATCATCAAGATAAAGGGTACATAATCATATATTTGTGTGATAATCTATTACTTTACGGGCGTATACACTTAATTTGTATGTACTGTTGTAGTCGTGACTCTATTTTCTCTATAATTAATTTGCTATAAATTTATATTATTCTTACATATATATATGATCATGAATTGGTTCTCGATTTATCATTCTTTGGGACCAAAACTACAATATTCTTGGGACAAAAAATTTAGAAAAACTGCAGGACCAAAAGTGTCAAAAAAGGATAATTTTGCAGACCATCTTTTGGAATAAAAATGAAAGTTACCACCCAATTAATATTATTCTAGTAGTATATATGACTAGGACTTGGCTCTTTATTTAAGGTACAACTTAACAACATAATAATGTAACGTATCAAAGAGTTGGGTGAAATATGTATAGATAATTAGAGCTGAGAAAAATAATTGATAAAGACAAAAAACACAAAACAGAAGTTTATTAAAACATGTGAGGATTCACCTAGAACCCCCAATTATTATTGTTCCACCGACACAATAAAAAAAACAACAACAAGAACAAAAATACCATAATTATACAATTCAACACACTTCAAACAAGAAGGTGGACTCCTTTAGGATATATTTTGTAATTGGGCAAAAGTCCTTCCATGACATCTTCGATTTATATCCACCTTCTTCTAGGGGTGATGTTTCAGACGCTTCCATCTGCATATGTATAAAAATTAAGAAAACTCGTTAAAATATTACAAAAGAATATAATACATTGTTGCATAATAATTACTTCCTAATAAAGATGAATCAAATCAAAACTAGTTAGATGTGTAATGTCATCAATTAACATGAAAGAGTCAAATAAGTTAAATCAGGAAACGGAATAGTAAAAGCAATAAGTCAATATATATATTTACTTCAATGGTCGACGTGGCCATTCTGGAATCCAAAGGCCAAAAGTAAACATGGTTAATTCTATGGGAGAAATTAAAGAGAATTGTCAATATAGAGAAAGAGATGTGTTAGTTCGGTGTTAAGAATGAAGTGAAGGGTAGTGGAAGCTTATATATATAGGAGAGAAAAGCTAGCTTATATGGTTCATTAATTCTTTTTATTTTATTTTAGTCAGCATAGGTAATTAAGATAATTATTTTATGGGGCACTCTTAGGTGAGACCGTCTCATGCATGAGACGGACATGAGATGGAGTCACTTTTTAATAAATTACTATCACTTTTTCATAATTTGTTATCACTTTTTAATAAATTGTTATCACTTTTCATAAATTGTTATCACTTTTTAATTTGTTATCACTTTTATACTAATTTGTATCACTTTTTTAAAAAGTGAAAACAATTTATTAAAACGTGATTCGGTCTCATGCATGAGACGGTCTCATACAAGTTTTTGCCTTATTTTATTTGATGTATTAATATAATTATAATTATAATTATTTCTCCAACGAATATATATTATATTGTGGCGAAAATAATGCCAACAAATCTTCTGATTGATATAACATGCAGGCCTTACTATTCCAATATAATTTATTTAATAGTTATAGAAAGTGATGTGAAAACCCACCGATAGGTTCATCCTATAACTTATTATATACCTTTTTTTTTTCCTGAAAGGGACTAATTACATACTTTTTAATAGCTCGGTGTTCTTTGTTTTTTTAGTTTCAAGTTTTTGATTGATTATTTTTAAAGCTACTCCCTCCGCCCGGAGTTATCTTCATGTGTGAAGAGGCACGTTTATTAAGAAAACTTAAATTAGAGTAGAGAGAGAATAAAGTGTAAAGGTATTAACCAGGGGCTTAGCCCACCTAGCCACTAGGTTCCTCACTTTAGTGGGAAACTTGGGGTTTGATTCCCTTTGGGAAACGAATTTGGAGTTGGAGGTATAAGGAGGCTTGGAGAATTTGGAATTGTAAGAAAATTTGGTGAACTACCTTCTAACCACCGACAACTAACATTTACCGATAAAAAAAAGTGTAAGGGTATTTTGGGTGGTTGTATGAGATAAAGTGTAGGAGAGAAAATAAAGTAGAATAAGTAAGAGTGACATTTTTAAATTTAAGATAATTATTTTATGGGGCACTCTTAGTGTGAGACCGTCTCATGCATGAGACGGACATGAGATGGAGTCACTTTTTTAATAAATTACTATCACTTTTTCATAATTTGTTATCACTTTTTAATAAATTGTTATCACTTTTCATAAATTTTTATCACTTTTTAATTTGTTATCACTTTTATACTAATTTGTATCACTTTTTTAAAAAGTGATTCGGTCTCATGCATGAGACGGTCTCATACAAGTTTTTGCCTTATTTTATTTGATGTATTAATATAATTATAATTATAATTATTTCTCCAACGAATATATATTATATTGTGGCGAAAATAATGCCAACAAATCTTCTGATTGATATAACATGCAGGCCTTACTATTCCAATATAATTTATTTAATAGTTATAGAAAGTGATGTGAAAACCCACCGATAGGTTCATCCTATAACTTATTATATACCTTTTTTTTTCCTGAAAGGGACTAATTACATACTTTTAATAGCTCGGTGTTCTTTGTTTTTTTAGTTTCAAGTTTTGATTGATTATTTTTAAAGCTACTCCCTCCGCCCGGAGTTATCTTCATGTGTGAAGAGGCACGTTTATTAAGAAAACTTAAATTAGAGTAGGAGAGAGAATAAAGTGTAAAGGTATTAACCAGGGGCTTAGCCCACTGCCACTCAGGTTCCTCACTTTAGTGGGAAACTCTGGGTTCGATTCCCTTTGGGAACAAATTTGGAGTTAGAGGTATAAGGAGGCTTGGAGAATTTGGAATTGTAAGAAAATTTGGTGAACTACCTTCTAACCACGACAACTAACATTTACCGATAAAAAAAAAAGTGTAAGGGTATTTTGGGTGGTTGTATGAGATAAAGTGTAGGAGAGAAAATAAAGTAGAATAAGTAAGAGTGACATTTTTTAAATTTAAATGATATTATGAGGGTGTAGCTTTATGGAGGGTATTCCATTTTAGGGGTGTGAAGTTAATTATGGGACGTCTTTAAAAAGGAAAGTGTGAAGTTAATTGCGGGATAGAGGGAGTATTATTTACCCAATATATAGGTTATTTTTAATGCTATTATTTCAAAGCGCTCTGTGTTTTTAAGTAGGAACTCCTATAAACTCGGGTTCACGTGAACTCTCATTTTAGAGTGTCACCGAAGTGCTTCTATTTAACAAATAAAATATCACTAATTTGAAAATGCTTGATTTTATGTGTTATTTTTTTTTTTTCAAATCACTAAACAACAATATTTTTATACTAATCAACAACATTTTCTGTACTAAATTCAATGACACTTCAAAAAATACCTTTATACTAATCAACAAACATTTTCGTACTAAACAATGACACTTCAAAAAATACCCGTGAAATGATTCAATATTTTTATTCCTATAAAAGTCTAAAGCTAGTGCAGTAGGCATGAAATCAATTCATTTATATTAATTCTCTATTACTCATTTTCCTCGCAGACCGGATTCTTCTTAATTCGACCCTTCGAGAAGTAAACCTATCGGGTCAATAATTTAATATTGTTGAACTGCCGCTATAGCTGGATTTGAACCCATACATTTGACTTTAATGTAAAAGAATTTTATCTTATGATGAAAATCTTAGAACTTATAGATAGGTGTGTACGTAAATTGTAATAATCCCAAGGCATGCACCAAAACAACGACGTTTGATAAAAATTGACGTAAATTGAGCAATGATGAAACTTATGGAACTAAAATGAATATTTTTTACTATCTTGGGACAATTTACGAAAAATATTAAAGTTATGAGAAAAAGATATGTCTCAACTCATATATATATACAACATAATTTAATATGGTAGACTTACTAAATATTGAACCTCCCCATGTATGAGCTACTTTTTTTTTCTCCTGAACACGTATTTATTTTAAATTTCCTCGATCGCTTAAGTTAGACTGGAAAATATGTCCGTGATTCATGTTGCAAAACATTAAAAATCGTGTATCAAATTGCAAATAAAAAATTATATTGTAATTGATAAACAAAAAAAGTCAGTTAATCAGGGGAATTTATTTGCAATGCCATTAATTTTAGCCACAATAGCTAAGATAATTATTTTATTTGGTGTTAATTATTTCTCTATAAATATATGATATACAATTAATGGAGCGAATCATGCTGATCAGCGTGCCCATTTATAAAACTCACATGCTTTCTCAACCACTCAATGAATCACTTTTATTTAATTAATATAGCACATGTTTACAGGTCCAAGATAATATTGATATATAATTTATTTGCAATTAACGTCTTTATTTGCCCCATAAGACAAAAAGAAATTATGTTTCTTTGTATTGTGGTTGTGACTTGCTTTTTTTTTAATTATTTGACTGAATTCAAATTATTCTAACAATGTATATGATCATGTATAATTAATTTTATGGGAGAAAGAGAGTAAAAATTTTATGTATGACCACGTTCTTTGTGCATGGACACATAAAAATTGGGTTAATTGCACATATGGTCCTGTAGAAATTTTTCAGTTTCACAGCTTGATCCCTATGTTGGTAAATAGTACTTTTATATGCATATTTGGTACTAACCGCTGACTAAGTTAACGGATTCCGTTAAGTGCTGAAATTGTGGGGACTAAAAGTGCAAACTCGCTGGACTAAAAGTGCTAATTTGCGGGACTTAAAAGTGCAAACTATAATGGCATGTGTTATTTACGCGCTCAAAATCCATTAAATATTGACGGAATATTAGTATAGGATCAAATATGCATGAAAAAGTACCATTTTTGAAATTAGAAAATTCTTACGGGACGAAATGTGCAATTATCCCTATAAAAATTAGGGAAAAAAGATTTTTTTTTTTCCGATTAACTTTACGAATTTTGAGTTTTTGTCCTGTTGACTTTTAAATTTAGAATACAGGTTGTAATTTTATAATTATAACCAACGTATGGGTCATTTTTTGCTTATATGTAAATTGAATTAATATATCATCATATAATTTTTTTACATAGCCACGCCTATCAGGCATCAACTGTATACTACACTTAAAAACATTTCAAATTAATTACAATATTATCATGGCCTGCATGTTATATTAACATAATATATATTTACTTCATTGGAATAGATGAAAGATATTTGTGATAAAAGATTTGTTTTAGCTCATATATATATATATATATATATATATATATATAATTATGTTAACTCAGAATCGAGATATTTGGGATAAGAGATGAGGTAGACTTTTTTTTCTTTGATTGGTAAATGTTAGTTTTGTTAGTTCACCAATCACCCACACACTTCATGATAAAAATTAATATTTATTAAATATAATTTATGCACCCAATAATATATTTTTAGATAAATAATTATACATTACTAAATAAAATAAAATCTTGGTGGCCGCGTATTAAATTGCCCGATTATTCAATTGAAAGAGTCTAAGATCTGAAGACTCGCGTGGCTTATAAATTAAGTGAGATATTTTTGTAAAAATTAATTGAGATGTATATTCTCGGTTTTTATATACATCTGTCAATTCCGACTTAATTAAATATGTATTTTTGAATTATATAAATAAATTAAAATCAACAATTTTTTTTTTTCTTTTTCAAATTAAATTTGAAAGTCAACAGATATGTTTCCTCTCCCTCTCCTATATATGCTTAGGCATAAGCTGCATTTTTCTCTCATCTAAAATATATACTATTTCTCTTGATTTCTCCATTAATTAATTCTCTATTCCTTTCTGCAAATATGTTCGCTTTCGGCTTTTACATTCACGGAGTGCCTCCAATGAAGTAATCATATTTTTTACATAGGATTAAGTTAGGACTTGAAAAAAAAATCTGTTTTTTCGACTTGCAAAACATTAAAAATTGTGTATCAAATTACAAATAAAAATTATATTGTAATTGATAAAAAAAGTCAGTTTACCAGCGGAACTTATTTGCAATGTCATTAATTAATTTTAGTTACCATAGCTAAGATAATTATTTTATTTGGTGTATAATTATTTCTCTAACAAATATATAATATACAATGGTGAAAATAATGCTGATCAGCCTGCCCATCTATAAACCTCACATGCTTTCTCAACCAACGAATCACTTTATTTAATTAATAGAACACATGTTTACAGGTCCAAGAAAATAATTGATTTAATATTTATAATTTAATTACAATATTATGTTCGATTGGAGGATTAAACATATACTTCCTCCTGTCCCATAAACATAGACTTACAGGTATTTCCACACAGATTAAGAAATGGAAGTTATTTATAACATTAAATTTCTGTTTTATTTTACATTTTTACCCTTTTGATTTCAATAAATAGTTAATACATGCTTTTAATATCTACTCTTATATTGATTTGGAGAATAACTAGATAGAGTAATAATTAGGGGCACTGGTGGAAATGAAATAGTAATGATAGATTAAATATAGAAATCAACCTATTTTTGTGGGTCACAAAAAAATAGAAAGTGCCCAGTTTGCAACTCAGTGCAAGAGACAGCTCAACACCTCTTTCAGTTTCCATCTGGTATGCTTATTGCTTTAACTGGGTGAATTCCTTTTGCATGTAATTTCAAACAATATGTGTGCAAACCACTTGGCCCTGCCATCCCGGGTCATGGGTATGTGTTATTTGGAAGAATTTGGGTGGGATAGAAAACTGAAGCTTTTATTTTTGAAAAAGTTAGGATGGGAGGAAATATTTTATGATATTAAAATTAGGCCTTTGTGGAGTTGGGTGATGAATATCTATCCGAAGCTTTGTAATTATGTTCCTAAAATGATTGGTTGAGTGATCCGCAGAACTATCTTAGAGAACTTGTAGGTTTTAAATATTGTTTTTAATGAATATTTTTTCCAATAAAAAAAATAGAAAATAGAAAGTAAAGTCTATTTTAATTGGGTGAGAAGTATATATTATAAGGATAAAGTCTCACTTGTATATTAATGATCGGCACGTTGCTGCCATTTAATTTCAAGTGTTAAAAGGAATTTTAAATCAAGATATAATTATCTTGGAAGAATCAAGATCTAGAGACTTATTTGCGTGGTTGAGAAAGGCAGTGAGAAAAATAAGAAAAATATTAAATGTCGCACCACATTCTTTGTACATGGACATATAAAAATTAAAGGAAAAAAAGATTTTTTTTTCATGTGTAAGTTTACAAATTTAAAGTTTTTGTCCTATTGACTTTTAAGTTTAGAATACAGGTTATGGGTTTATAATTCATTAGCAACATTTGAGTCATTTTAGCTTATATATAAATTAGATTACAATATATCATCATACTCAGATTTTTTTACTTAGCCATGCACCTATCAGGCATCTGACAATATTATCATGGCCTGCATGTTATATTAATTTAAAAGGAGTTGCATGGTGATTTTCATACTTGAGCCACCACATAATATATATTTATCTTGTCAGAGAAATAATGATACAATATTATCTCTTTCATGAATCATGGACCCAAGAGAAAAGAGAAGCCCAGGCGACCTAATAACTTTATTGAAATACTGAATTCACGCGCGTACCTTGTTAAAATTGAAAGTCCTAGCTTCAGCACGTGTGAGAAACGGATTGAAAATATCAGACAAAAAAATGGGCCAAAATCGAAGAATATGGGCTAAAAAGTGGAGAGCTACTCGACCCCGGACCACGCAGATCGAGCACTTGTCCTCGCTCGACCAAGGATGGATTTTTTCCATAGATCCACAAAACAATGGGTGCTGCTAGAAGCGAGGCCTTTGGTCGAGCAAGGCTTCTTAATTCGAGCGCCTTCATGAACAAAAACATTACACGCTTTATGTATTGTGAGTGCCTTTGCTCAGTAGAGCAGCTCTAAAATCTTAAAATCTGCGTTTACCTAGGGACACCAACAATTACTTTTGGATTATTTTGACATTGCCTTTCATTTACATTATATAATAGTTTAGAATACACGAGTCAGATTTTTTACATAGCAAGTGGCTCGACCGACCAAATCCGATTAAGGCGAGTCACGTGCCATGATGATACCCGAGTTGCCAGAGACCAGGTTACAAGTGGCACAGCCAAACCAAAGCCACGACTCAAGTAGTAAGTCACTCCTTGCTTGTGCGAGTCACTTGAAATGAGTTGGCATTTTTATTTGGTTTTTGTATATTTAAGGCGAAATTTAGGCGTTAAAGGGGCAAATTAGCAGATTGCAGAATCTCCCTTGTGCCACCCACTATATATGCTTCCTCTTACTCAGCCATTTAGAGGATCCCACACACTTAGAACCCATTTCCTTAGGTATTTTCGGTACCTCTTTACACACAGTAACACATAGTAGTAGGTGTTCTTACTTCTCTTTCAATTTCTTGCAAAGTAGAAGATAGTTTACATACAATCAAGTGTAATACACATTTACAAGGTGACTTCCATCCTTATTTCATGTATCTATTGGTTTATTTCCTTCTAATCACGTTTTT